>VZTA01006351.1:24004-36252 GCA_013398855.1 Mohoua ochrocephala | reverse complement strand
TGGCTCCCACAGATCCAGCAGCACGGAGTGCTGCAGCACATGGATAGGCCCGTCAGGTTTGGAGGCAGACAGACCACGAGGCCTTGGCAGGATGCTGTGCTGAACAGATCCTGTCTCCTGTGCAGGGCTTATTAGTTCAGGCACAGTACCCACCTGATGCATCCATTCATCCCCTAGGTCAGCCTGGCTTGTGTCCAGCCTCTGCTGAGTCTCTGCTCCTTCTGTTCTTGCACTCCAGCTCCAACACTTAGAGGGGCAGGAGACAGACATCCTGCCAGGGCTGTTGGTGTGCCCAAAGGCTCTGCTTGTGCATGGAGGGGAAAGGCAGTTTTGGGTACAGAGGAAAGCACAGCAAACTCTCTGTCACTCTTCCCTGTAACCCGGGCTCAGAGCACTGGGTCACTCATCGCTGAGGGCTCTCCAGGGAGCTCAGGCTGATTTTGCCCATGAACTCAGGAACAGACGGATGGGTCTTGGGGAAACCTTGCTGATGCCCACCAAGATGTAGGGTTGTTCCCCACCAGGGAAACAAATTATCCACAAAAACAGACCTAAGTTGTAGGACTTCTTGGCTGCAGAGGGCCGGGGTAGGCTCTTGCTCAACTTTTAACACTCAGATGTTTGCAAGCACCAGGTGGCACAGGTCTTCCTGGAGCACCTGAGCTGTAATTGTGGGTCATCCAGGACCGGAGGAGGCTGCAACTCACTGCGTGACTTGCCTGTAGAGAGCCCCAAGGTCCTTTTCCACAAGAAGTAACTCAGAAGCTACTTGATCTGCAAGTTTCTTCTAAAAGCCAAGAAGCAAAAGTTACTATTACAAAAAATGCTGAAAGGCTGCTTTTGGCAGATTTTCCCTATGAGTGAGTAATGAAAAGGTTTTCCCTTTCCCAACATCTGCTTCATCAGACTGAGTTCTCTTGCTACCGGCTGTTCATTGGCCTCTGGCAAATTAAAGTTGCTTTAGTTAAAGCAGCAAATAAGCAAAATACCCAGACACAGCCTGGATTTATCTGGGAACTGGGATGTTCTTTTCTAATCACTGGTTTATTATTAAAAAATCATTAAAAGCTTAAGAATTATTAAGAGATACCTCACCAGTAAGCTCATGTTTAGCTGCAAGTGTAAATTCTCTCCAGTTGCCTTGTGAAGCTTCTGGAGATTAAGCTGCTTTCAGATCTGTTTTCTGATAGAGCCTTCATCTTTTACCAATAGCCCGAAAGAAAATTCAGTCTTTATAATCAGTTATTTACAAATCAGTGGTTATGTTTGTGCAACCATTCATGACCTTAATATTTTTGAGTCTCTTTTAAAAAATACTTTCTATGGCAGAAGAAACTCGGTAAAAGTTTTGTTTTCTCTTTAAGCTGTATCATTTCCCCTGTGATTTAGACCCTTGGGATTCCAAGTAGGAATTGTAATTGGACAAAGGATTCCAGTTTGGCTGTATGGGGGGAACCAGAAGAAGTGATGGTGAAGTTCTGCAAGCATTTGCATCTGTTTTCCTGACACAGTTTAAACCTTGACCTGGGCATAGCCACGAACTGTCTGCAGGTAGACTCATGCCTGTTTATAAGGGATGTACTCCTGCTGCAGTGCTGCCTTCTTTGAGTTTGCACTCTGCTGAGATTGGCATGTGGCTGTGAAAAACGTGCATTTTCAGCCACTCCCTGAAGCACAAATAATGAGAAGTTTAAACCCGGGTTGATGTCTTGAGGGAAATATTTATATGGGACACTGCTTGACTCAACAGGGGTAAAGGCAGTCCCAAAATTTGCCAGAATAGTGGCAGAGAGGAAAATGAATGAGCCAGACAAGACCCTGACCACATCATAATTATTTTGTAGGAATGTGAGGAGAGAAAATAAGATATGAATGTATCTCCAAAGCCAACAAACCTGAAACAAAACGTTTTTGAAGGACCTGTGTCTTGGGCTCCTGTCAGACACCTTATGGTGAAGCTTGCTATAGTGGCCTAGGACATTCCTGATTCCAGGACCAACACAGCCACTGCCAAGGCAGCAAAGGAGAGCACGTGCGTGTGTTTCAGCTCTCTCTACTCTGACATACAAATGCAAACTATTTCAATAAACCCACAAAAGCCTCTGAAATGGGTTGGGGGTGGTGTGAGGACCAGGCTTGGTTTCCCCCTCTGCTGCTGCTACACCAGGGCTATGACAGCTTTTAAGGGACCAACAAAGTTATGGGGAATGGCAATATTTTACTCCAACAGAGCCCCCCCATAACAAAACACAGATCACCCACAGACTTCCATACTGCGAAACGTGAGCTGGCCTAAAAAGGCTGGGCAAGTCAGCATTTCCTCACCTCTAGTGATGCTGTCTTATCCTAAATCACCAAAATCTGTGCCGCACCTCTGGCTTTCAGTGATAAAAGACGAACAGAAACAGACTCCACTGAGCCTGTGAGCAGACCCAGAATCCAGGCAGGGAACAGAAGCGACACTACCCAAGTAACCTGTCTGCTTTGTGCCTCTTTGCACAGCTAATTAACACAGCTTGCACATCCAAAAGTGGGCCTGAAGCACCAGGGATCCCGCCATAGGGGGAAAGTAATCATGAAGCAGTTAATTGAATAAGCCCAGGAAATTTTATTTCTGCTGGAAGCCATCCCATAAGGAGAATGAGAGGAAGATTTGTCCAAGTGCATTATTTTCTCCATGTGACTTGCTCTGTATTATTTTCTCCACTCAGTGCTCTGTAGGAACATGTTTACACTTGTGCCACGGTGCAAAGTCTTTTCTGATAGATGTTGAACAATCTGTCTTCTCACCTTCAGGGTTTATTTAGTATTGCTTGTAATTACCAATAAGGGTGCCTATCCCAAACCATATTTTGGAGTGTGTCTTGCTCTCTTTTGCCATCCCTCATCCGCCACGGTGACCTCCTTTCCAATCCAGACTGATTTAATTAGCAAGTGATGTCTCTGGGCTTTGGATCACCATGAGGATTTGCATTTGTGATGAGTTTAAATTACCAGATACTCGTGTAACTGGCATAGCTCCACAATTTTTCACTGGTGTCAGTCTCCTGTGCTGATCCTTGGATTCCTGAGTGTGTCCCACATGACTTTCTGTCTGCCTTCTTCATTCTTTTCAGGTATGTTTTTCTGATATTACTTTGGTTTGGTCATTGTTGAGGAAAACACTCAGAGATTGCTCTCGACACCCTTACACTGCACCTCCCAATTCACACCAAATTCTGTTTTTATACAGTATTGCAGGGTCAGAAAAATTCAGGTGGAAAGGAGCTCTGGGCATTGAGTTGTCCAGCTTCTTCTCAAAGGACAGTCAGCTGCAAAAATAGGTCAGGTTGCTCAAGGTCCCATCAAGATCTCATCTCTAACAACAAAGATGGCAGAGCCTCTCTGGGCAGCACGTGCTAGTGCCTCACCACTCCCATGAAAAGGATTTTTGGCCTCATAACTCATCAAAATAGCCCTTGTTTTGGATTATGTCTGGTCCTTGTTCTCCTTACAGTGTGCATTAGTGGGAAGAGTCCCGCTCTGTTTTCTCCATCCAGTCCATTAGTTAATTGTAGGCAGCAATTACCTTCCCAGGCTGAGCCAGCATAGCCCTTAGCCTCTCCTTGTCCATCCTGTGCTCCAGCCTCCTGACCAGCTTGGTGCCCCTCACTGGGCTCACTCCTCTGTGCCAGAACCTTCTTTGGGGTAGGAAACCCCAGAGGGACTCAGCAGTCGGGATGTGATCTCACAAGTTGCCCTGCAGCTGGTTTGCAGCCCTGCTACCACAGCTCAGGATGAGGCTGGTCTTTGCCCCATGGGAACAATGCTGGCTCGTGTTCAGCTTATCCACCAGGTAGGTGGCTTTTGTCCCTCTGTCTTACCTGGCAATGGTATCAAAATTCATGCTTTATTCACTCCCTTTGCCTGAAATTTTCTGTCGTCAACTAGTCCAAAAAGTAATTCCCTACTTTTTTTCCTGGTGATGAGTTCCTTCTAGTAGAAATAAATTGAAAGCTCTCAGCATGCAGTTATGTTGCCAGACTTTTTTTTTTTTTTTTTTGCTATATCTGAAATCTCCCTAAAAGCTTTCTTTTCTGGAGTGGAAAGAAAATTGTCTTACCTGAACCTGTGTTAAATAGCGAATATAATATTAGGTGTTACTGTGCCCAAACTTCTGGATTTGTCTTTAGGAGGCAACTATCCTGCTTGGTTTTTCTTTTGCATGTGTCAAAGGAACTATAGGGTATCAGTGGGGTTCATTTAATTTAACTTCAGGTAGACAAAAATGACATGTTCATCCCAAGCTAGTCTTCCAGCGTCTTTGATTGTTGGTGGCAAGAAAAACAGTCTTTCTTTGAGAATGAAGAATCTCACTGATCCTGGACTCCTAAGGATGTTGCACCACAGAGAGAACCTCAGCTCTCAGGCAGAAAAAGCGGGGAACTCACAGCACTGCCCCACAAGGAAAGCCTGGCTCCCCTGGCCTATGGTGTGCCTTTTCGTTCCAGGGGAGTCCAACCGGCACAGATGGCACATCCCTGTGTGCAGCCAGCTGTCCTCAGCTGAGCAGACATTGCAATGCAGCACTCAGGCATCCCTACTGAGGAGGAGGATGTCTTCAGTCTGCCCTGCACCCTTCAGAAGAAGTGGCTAAGTCTGCTGAACTCCAGCAGGTTTTTCATACAGTCTTTAGCTGGACCGAGTTAGATAATTTTCAGAATAAGTATGTCTGAGTAAGTGTCTGATCCTGCAGAACATCTGTATTTTTCTACCTGTGCATGAGCCTGACACTGAGCCTGTGAGTGCTCCTGCTGAGGCCGGGGTACTGCCATGATCACCCCACTTGCCCCCATCCTGCTGTTCCCATTTCAGCCTCTCATTTTTCCAAAACCTGAAGGTGACTGTAGCCATCCCCTTACCCCAGCTGCCCTATGTAATCCCTGTGTGGTGGCCATTTACTCCATTTTTACGCTTATTACTTTGCTTATTTTCCACATGGTGGTTCCAAAAAGTGGAAGAACATTTTCATCCTCTGCTGATGTGGTTTTCTGCTCTGTAGCGTCCGCCTCCTTGCTCATCTATAGCATTTGTGTTCTGCACAAGGAGATGCTACCAATTTAATATTTTTCTGTCTTATTTATGCTCCATTTCTCTGTTTCTCTTTACATTTCAGCTGGCATTTGATGTGAAAGAGTGTGTGATCTTGTGTTTAAAATATTCACAAGGACCTGTGTCTCTTCTCAGCTATGCATTTATTAGGGGCTGATGGGCACTTCATCAGCTACTCTGAACCCTAATATTTCCATTTGTGAAATACTAAAGGTGTTCAAATGATTTATTTTTTACTGCAGAGGCCAATCTGGACGTGAAAAAGAGTTTCAGTTTGTATCAGTTCAGAATGAAATTGCTCTGGAAGAAAAGACTAGAACTGAAAGCACTGCATCTGGTATGGAAATAGGTGGTTAATTTCTTCCCAAAGTTGTTTCAAACATTTCTGTTTTTTAAAAAGAGAACACCAAAATAAACCCACAAAGTACTCAGAGGTCTCTGCTGTTCTCTTCCAGTGACGCTTTCATGGTATTGCTGAGACGAAAGGGGAGAGCTAAAGATAAATCCATTAATGTTATATAAGATGCTCAGAAATGCCTCTAAATAAATAAAAGTACTTCAAATTGTACACTGCACATGTGTCAGGAAATCTGCTGGCAGTGCCAAGATGCTCTTCCCTCTTTGGAGAATGCTGTGGGAGAGCTGAGCAGGAGTACTGCAGGTGGTTATTAGCAGCAGGTCACCCAGAGCAATTTTCAGGAAGTCTCCATGCACGAGTGAAATTTTCCATTCAGCACAGCCCTCAATAACCCCAAGGGGTAAGAGCTTTCTGTGAGGTTCTGAAAAACAGCTGAGCCACTGCCCTGCCCAGCTGCTTGCCCTTGCAGCATGGAAGCAGAGGGGATGTGTGCCTGCTCTGGCGGTGCGCACATAAAACTGCCAGCTTAAATCCCTGCTGAAAGTGGATTTGCTTTGCCACACCAAAGCAGAGGGAAGATATTCTCTTCTGGGGGCGGGTGGGATCATTTCCATGGCTCACTATGCTGGGTGGACAACAAGTGGCTCCTTCAGTTGGACCTCCTTGCTCAAGCCCCAGTCCAGTGCAGGATGGCAATTAAGTTTTGCAGGCATGTAAAGCCCTTGGCTTCCTCGCCAGCTGCAGCCACAGCTGGTGACACAACATGTCACTGCTTTTTGTAGCTCTCCTCATCTTTTTGTAGCTCTCCTCTGCCCATGATCATGTTAAAGCGAGACTTCATCTGTCAATAGCGAAACTGGTGGCATCAAGGATTGAATGATTGTGATTTCTTCTGAAAGAGCTTGGAGGAAAATAAGGCATCCAGAGTTGCAGTGAAGTTAGCGATGCTTTCCTTTCAGCAGGAGCAAGAAAGCCCCAAATTAGGTTGTCGAATGACAGATGAGGACAACCTTTTGCTTTAAGACTTTGGTATAGCAGGGAATGGGCAGCATGAAAAGGAGCAATAGCAGAGAAGAAAAGATACTTAACAAAAAGAGGCAAGCTATGGAAAGAAAGAAAAATAATGCAGTCTGATAAGGTGTTTAATGTCTGAGCATGCGTGCTTTTTATTTCCAAATACACCACATGCATACAGAGGTGGGCTGGAAAGTTGCTGTCACGTTCAGCTAGAGCCAGGTGGCTTCCCCCAGCTCCATCAGAAGTTGAAGTGGCTCAGCTCTGCTCAATCCTGTTGCAAAACTCACAGCAAAAGCAGGCCCAGTGTATTGTCTAAACCTTGTTCAGCTCTCCGAAGGAATTCCCTCCTTTTTGGTGGCTCTCGTGCTGCCTGGCACCCACCTCCAGGGGCTCCAAAGAGAACCATGGCTCTGTACCACGCTGTGCCATGCCATATGTGCCAGTGGCAATGCCACAGGAGGTGCCAAGGGCAGCCCGTCATGGTCATTGCTCCCATGGTCACTGCTCCCAGCATGCCAGGGGAGGAGCAGGCCTTGGCACCCCAACTCCATGCAGCCAGAAGAGCACGGCTGTGTCCTCCCCTGCTCCTCACTTCCTCAGCCAGTTCCCAGTAAAGCTGCATAAAGACTGTCTTCCCCCACTGCCACCCTGTGAAATTATTGCAGCATTCAGTTTTTCTCTCTTGTGCACTCAGCTGAGGGATGCAAATTGCCTGTTGTGAGGGGAAGACTTTGGGCGTGCCAAAAGAGACACAAAGTCTCAACTCTGAGCCAGGCAGAACAAGAATTATAGGCTTTTAAGCAGCACAGGAAGCACCAAAGTCCCAGAAAGGCAGGGCACAGACACGGCAGCTCCTCTCCCTCATTTTACCAGAGCTCATGGGATCCGATGTACTTTCTTTAAACTCAATTTCTTGGATTACTTAAGATTTCTTGGATTACTTTAAACTCAATTTCTTGGATTACTTTAATTACTTCCCAGATTGTTTCTGAGAAAAAAAATGAAGCTTTTAAGTGTCACCCAGCTACGTATGCTGGGACTTCTTTGATACCAGGTGAGAATCTTAATGGTTAAACAAAAAATTATAATCTCTGTAAATTCTGACTTTGAGGCAAAATTCATGGTGTCTGAGAACCTGACCTGGGACATTTTAGCACCTGGGACTTGCAGGACCAGGTTCACTGTGACTTCGATCTGCTGGTAAGCTGACTGAGACCTTGCCACTGATTTAATGTAATCAAGGCTTACATTAAAACACCCCTTTTTCCTCTGCACCCTCCGTGTTAGTCACAGCAATCCCTTTGGGACAGTATTTCTCCCGAGAGTGTTACCTGGGCTGTTATGTCTAACCCAAAGGGCTGTGCTGAGGAATTCCTGATATACTGAGCCATATCAGAGTGGGCGGATTGCAAAGCAATACGTGGCAGTGTCTGACGGCCACTCCTCACCCTGCTATCAAACACCCTGCCAAGGGGAGACGCATTTCTCTATTATTAAAGTAACAACACTGTCTTCCGTTGATAGCATCTGACTTCAAATGTCCTGCAGCCAGGTCAGATTTAATATCGAATCAGAGAATCCTGGAACAGTTTGAGTTGGAAGGGACCTTTTAAAGGTAATCTGGTTCAACCCCGCTGCAATGAGTAGGAACATCTTCAACGAGATCAGGCTGCTCAGAGCCCTGTCCAACCTGACCTTGAATGTTTCCAGGTACAGGACATCAACCACCTCTCTGGGAAAACTGCCAGTGTTTCACCACCCTATCATAAAAAAAACTTCTTTGTTATATCTAATCTAAATCGATCCTCCTTCGGTTTAAAACCATTGCCCCTTGTGCTATTGCCTCAAACTCACTCTCAAAATCAAATGTGGGTAGGAAAGGACTCAGCACTTGCCCACTCTATCCCACCTCCAGAGCTGTAGCATAACAGGCAGGACCAGTTAACAGTAGTAATTAATTTTCCATGGGGGCTTTGGGCTGGGAGGTGAGGAAAAGGAAGCCAGAGCCTATAAACACAGAAACTCCTGAGGTGGGGGCTCTTTCCCTCCCTCTCCCAAGGAGACACCGTGATTGTTACTCTGTGAGACCAAGCAGAAGCTCGGAGCTGTCCTGCTTGGAGTGAAGCCCGTGCTGCCCTTTGCCGTAGTCCGCAGGTCGTGCAGGTGAATGGGTCTGCAGGCTTAAGGCTGATGGCTTGCTGGGGAGAGGGGCTCCTGGCACCAGGATCAGCAGCGAATGGAGAGCCCCCAGGGAGAGCTGCCGGAGCGGGCTGTGCCTCCCCTCTGCAGGGCACCCTCAAAGTCACACCTCAGGACAGATCGAGGCTTCCATGGGCAGCTGGAATCCCTTCAAACAGAGGCAGGGCTGAAGGAGGGGTGACAGAGCACTGCCTGCTGCTATCCACGTCCCTACAAAAGGATTTAAAATCTGAGGTGCCCAGTGCTCACACAGCCCTGGCCCACAGCTGGGATGGGAAACAGGCACCTTGCCAGGAGCCCGGGTTTGCAGGCAGCAGAGCGTTTCACAGATCTTCTCACGGCAGCTGTCACAATCCTGCTGGACATTGGGGCCGAACACCACTTTGTCCCCAAATCCCAGCCCTGCATGGGAGATTTGAGGTGGTCTGGGCTGAGAGAGTGGCACAGGACATCTGGGGGTTGTTAGCAGCAGGTTTCAGAATCGCTCTCCTCCCTTGCACCAAATAAATAGATCTCATGGGGGTCTAATGCACCACAGCACTTTAATCCTCCTGGGGATAAAGTGGATTACAATGCTATTTGGCTGGCCACTGCGTGCAGAGCCAAACTGTTATAACAGGATTCAAATCCCTTCCCTAAGTCAGAGCAGATTTGCTTGTGGCTTTAAAAACTAGCTGAAAGACAGCTTGGACCCATAAACTGTGTTACGACCCTTTTAGAATATAAGATTGAACTATTTTACGACCTTGTTTGAATGTGCTTTTTTTGTAACTCAACAAGTTCCTTGAAGCCCTACAGAGGTGGAGATTGGTGGTTTTTACAGGAATATCGTAAACACGCTTTTTTGCTATTTGCAAGAACAGTTTTCACACTCCCCAAAGAGTTAAAAGTTGTGTGTAAAAAGTTTCCAGGTACAGGAATGAAGATCTGTTTTACCCAGCCATATGCAGTATCTCCAGCCATATGCAGTATCTCATGAAGCATCAGCACCTGTCTGGGATGCGATTGCACTGCAGTCCCCTGCCGTCTTAGGCTGGTTATTGGGACAGGGACTGGTGCTAAGGAGTGAGGATACCCCCCCCAACTTCACCTTCTTCCCAGTTTGCAGTTCTGGGGAGAATTGCTATTAACAGGGGACAAACATACAGGAACTCACTGAGCCTCACCTCTGCAGGATCAGAAAACCCTGCCCATTTCTTCCATGCACATGTAGCACCTTAAAACTTTCTCTGCATGCTGGGACCTGCAGCCAACAGCACAAGTGTTGCTCCTTTAATTGTTATGGCCTTGGAGGGAGCAGCCACTTGGCTGGAGAGCTCTGTTTCCTGGCTGTGCCTCTCCAAGGAAAGATGTCAGGTTGACCACATGCTTGAAAGAAGACAGGTTACAAGGTAATGGATATAACATGACTGAGGACAAAGGTGACCTGTAGAAGTGTGGTAAATAAGTGGTTTTCTCTGCTTGGCAAGTGAATTTTGATCCCAGCATAGCACAGCACTGTAAGACGCTGCTGCTATGTCTGGGAAAGCTTTGTGGGAGGACAAAGAGCAGAAAGCGGCAAGAAGGACAAAGGCTCCGGAGCAAACACCCCTTCCCATTCATACTCCTGCCAACCTGACAAAACAGAGGGGGACAGTTGCAAAATTGTCTTTCCTTCTCAGAGCCGCCCATGTCAGCCTGCCGTGTGCAGGGAAAATAGCAGCAGATCAATAGAGGTGTCTGTGCTGACACTTTTACCATCTTGCCCTTTAAGAAACACAGAAATGTTCATCAGCCTTCCCAGTTAATGAGCCTTTCAGTGGGAAGAGATACACGGGTTTCTGTCTTAGTGTGTGCTTCTCTACCAACCTCCGGACCTCTCCTAAAAGAAGAGGTAAGTGACGGGCTCTGGTCGTTGTCAGAGGTCCAGGCTGTGATGATGATGACAGCATTCTGGCATAACTTTACAGGAGAGCTCCCTTGGTCTGGCTGCAGCTCTGTGACAGCAGAAGCTGGTGCAACCTTCCCTGGAGAGTACCAGGTCTCCCCTGTGCTCTGCTGCTCACCGAGTGCTTTCCATGATGCCAAATCTCTGACACACACACACATGATCACCAGCCACAGATGCTCCTGTGTGGGCTGAATCCCACTACCATCCCTGAGCACTCCCTTGTGTGGAAGGAGTGAGAATGGAGGTCCTGCAGCAATTTGACTTTAATGAAGTTATGTGCGTCGGCTCTGATTGAAGACCTGACCTGTGTGAAGGATGTCAATGTGCATAATCACACCGGAGTGTGATGCCTGTCATTTATCATTTGCACCAATCAGCCAGGTGCCCCCTCGCACCAGTGCTGTGGAGATACAGAATGAAGCAATCCCCTTGCAAAGGGCTTACAATTCTGGAGAAAGCACAAACATTTAAGCCTTGAAGAAAAGGGAGAGAAATGACATTGCTCCCAGCCCTTGTTTCCTAGCAGGTTTGTATTCAGTGACCACAAACCTTAATACAGTTTTCATTCCACTTGTCAATTGTTAAGATAGATTTGGGGCCTGTCAACAAAATGTTACAGTTGAAAAGACCCAGCTAGAAATAAAAGACTAAGACACATCAAAATAGTCATAATACTGTAAGCCACCACAGAGGAATAACTTTGGGCTTTTTGTGTTTCATGGTCCCTTAGACGTATCTGAGAGCAACCACATTCTCCCTGTGCATCCCTGGGAGAGAAATGGGCACCCTGAGAAGCAGGTTCACCTGGCTTGCCTCTGACACCAGTTTTTGGACAAGGTGCCTTGCTTGCCCAGAGCCAGCTGGCTCCAGTTGGCCCACACGCTGCTGTGGGTGTACAACTGCTTGTGTCATGCAGGGCACAAAGGGACCCGATCCCCACATCTCCTCTGGACGCTGCCACAAAGTGGTGATGCATTCCTTACGCAGCTGGAGGGAAGCTGCACCCCTGGGGAGCACATCGGAGCTAAAGCCCACCGTATTCATGCGGCTGGATGTGAGCTGGGTAACTTGTGAGCACTCGCACAGCACATTTCACTCTACAGCCAGAGGGGTTTATCAGAGCAGAGGGTTTCCTGTCAGCTTGGTCATCTGAATGGGGTCTCAACAGGCTCCTGAGGAGACACTTGTGCCACTGGGTTCCCAATGCAACCTTATCAGGGGAGCAATTCCCACCCAGGTCAAGACAATTTTCCCTGGGGCTTCACTGATACACCAGACCTTTTCCTAGAGGATCCTGCTTGTTTCCAAGAGAGCTTTGCTTCCAATGCCTACATTCAAATGCTGCCAAGACAGTACTGAGGTTGTTCATCTCTCTGCCGGGCTTTCGGTCTGAGCAGGGAAGAGCTTGGCCATGGGGGATTTTAGTAAAATGAAATGCCCTATGTGTTCAACACAGCCGCAGCTCCTACAATAGAGAACCTGCAACTCAGCAGGACCTGAAATGATAAACTTGGGTCTAGTCTTAGGTGACAGTGGAGCAATAGTCACCCCCATGTGTGCTTATGGGACCTTATCGGACAGTTCCACTGGCACTGAAATTGTGTTGGGACCTGTTGTGTGTTGACAGTATTTTTTCTGCTCACTTTTTTTTTT
>VZTA01006351.1:0-23961 GCA_013398855.1 Mohoua ochrocephala | reverse complement strand
ATTAAAATGATAGATGAAAGTAGCAGGAGACAGTCACATAAAAGGGGTTGAGCACAGAAGAATTCACTTACAAAATCTCCCCGTGCACTTAGGAATGCAGCTATTTTTTTTACCCATTCAGACAACCGGAGCCTTTCAGATAATGACAGGGCTGTGTGTTTTTAACTTATCTTGTGAGGACCGTGGCGCCGGGAGAGGCGAGCCTGCACCCAAGCTGCTCATCCCCTGGGAGTGCCTGCCCCAGCCGGCAGTGCTCAGAGCACAGCCTTGCGGGAAAATCCTCCCGGAGCCGGCACCCTGCTAGAAACCATCTCTTCCTGCCTGAGCACAGCCTGAGACGGGAAAGATGACTGTGGGAAACATGCCCTTTTTTTGTGAGGCGATGCTGTTCCGAAGAGGGATTTACCCCATCAATGGACGTCCCAGGGACCGGGAAAGATGCTTCCTGCAACCCCTCCAAGTACCTCACAGGGACTCTTGCAGAGCCAAAAATAAGTTGTCCTGAATTAAATCGATTTCTGAGCTTGCACCAGGACAGCGGAGCTACCTCACAAGTCAGGTCAGCAAGGACTTCTCACAAAACAGAAGCCAGTTCATTAAAGTTGGTCATTCACTAGTGTGATAAAGTAATTAAAGCCTCCTGATTGCTTTCTCCCCCTGCTGCTCCTTCTCTACTACAAACATGAAGGCTCTGGTATAGATGGAGCTGTTGACACTTTGTCAGTGAAAATTCAGAACTGTGCAAGTAAAAGAAATGTGTTTTTTGGGGGGACTATAAATAGTTTTGCGTTGAAACAAATGTGTTCTCCCTCCTAAAATAGGTTCACCTTGCAAACAGCTTAAGGACAGTTTCCGCGCCAGAGGAATGCCTTCAGAGTCCCCTCAGGAGACAGAAACAGCCGTTTTCCCCCTGAAAGAGCAAACGGCGGCAGAGGAGATCCCTCTGCTGCCACCCCCCCTCTTCCTATTCCCCACTGCCTGGCAGCATCCCTCTGTGCTGGAGTGTCAGCCTGGGAGACCACAAAGCATCCTTCCACTAAAAAGGGATGTTAATTCATCCAACTAACTTTCCCAATCATTTTTACTAAATGCTTGCAACATGCATGCTCATTATGTGGGTGAAATTGATGAGGAAACTTTGGGGAGGGGGAGCCGCGACTTCCCACTGTCACTCGGAGCGGTGGGGTTGCTTCGCCTTTGCTCCAAAGGGAATCATGCATTCAGACAATGCAAACATCCTCTCTGCCAGGGCTGCAATGTGTTAACGGCACTCTCCCCTTGCTGCCAGAGCATAATTTCATTCCCTGTGGAGAATCACGGGTGGCGGTGCTGGGGAAGACGAGGAGATGTTAGAAGAGAAAATATATTTTTAACTCACCTTGAGGCTGTGTGTTGGGTTGACGACGCAGACAAGTTGCCCGGCAGCTGAGAAAACCCTCTTTGCCTTGTAGTGCTGAAACCTCAGGTGAATAAGATCTAACACAGCCCCAAAGCACTGGGTGAAGAAAAGCATCACAACTTTTGGCGTTGCTGCTGCTGCTGTTGCTGTTGCTGCTGCTGCTGCTGCTGCTGCTGCTGGCAGTGGGCAGGGGAAGCAGCCGGGGAGCTCTGGAGTCCTTGAGCCCGGGGTGGGAGTGTAGTCGGCGAGAGCTACTCTCCAGCGCAGCTTAGCATGCCTTCATATTCATCATCAAAATAAGACGGGAAGAGGCTTGCAGCAGCGGGGCGGCCAATGGAAAGGACAGAAATGTTATCCTTGAGGTCCGGAGACAGCCAATAACAAATGCCTCCCCTCCAGAAACTCCCTGATGAATAGAGCCTGGTGGAGAATGTATTATTGAACATTACCATACATCAGCACATTGCATTTATCTTGTGATTACAGCCAGTCATACGTAAGGCTGTGGAGATATGCAGGCAAAATTGATTGCTTTACATCTCCATTTATTAATTGCCTTAATTTAACAAAGGAGCGCTCGGATGGCAAAGCTGCACGTAAGGCGTAGGGAAGAACCCCTCCAGTGAAACTGTTAGAAAGTAGCAAAAATAGGTTAAGCAGACTACGCTTTATTGAGGGAGAAAAATCAAATATGCAAAGAGAGCTACAGTTCCTTGCAGGGGTTAAGCAGAAGTAGAGCTTGCTACATAAATAGATTCTCGTCTGTGCATTCACAGGCTTCAATGTGGATTTTCACTGCTCTGAAGTTTTCTAGATTTTATATTCTGCTACTTCACAAGAGTCCCAGCACACAAATAACATTTTCCCCATCATTGAAAATAGGAGAGGTCAGGTCTCAGGTCTGGTGTAACTTGGAATAACTCCATTTAGAGGCAGCAATGTTTTCCTGATTTACACTTGCTGGTGGATCAGGTCTGTTGGACACAAAACATGGCAATTACTGGATGCTGGAACTATGGGAGCATAAAAAGGCGCAGGGCATGCTTCTAAAAATAATGAAATACATGATGCATGAGAGCACACACACACACACACACAGAAACTTGCACTGGGGGAAAAGTGGCTTCTAAATCAACAGAATAATTAAACATGCAGAAGGCTTTTGCTTGTCATTCATCTGCATATGGGTGAGCAGGAAATTACGAATTAGCCATTAGATAGTCCTAGGCATTAAAAAGGAATTAGGGAAGTGCAACGAAAATAAACATGCTTTTAGGTATTATTACCAGTGCGTATCTCTGCTGGTGGGCAGGGATCCTTCTCGAGCCATTGAGTCTCATTAAACTTGAGTCCCCGTAACTGGGTTTTCTGGGAGGCGACTGCGCTGAAGCAGCTGAGGGAATCAGAAGGCACATTCATTTCATGGGACAATCCTGTGTGATATGTTGCTCTGCCTGTTAATAAATCAAAGAGAGTTAATTTAATTAGCTCTCTGCCAGAACTTCCTATCAGGGTGCTATTTAGGCTTGCTAGCTAAGTACTCAGATGGCTTATTTAGCCTTGGTAATCCTTTTTCCCTTCAAAGCAGAACAGAGAAAAGTAGCTTTTCTTTCATTTTTTTTCTTCTTCTTGAATGTGAGCCCCACGCTGGGGGTGAGGCTGCTGCTGCGGACAGAGCTGCCCCCGTACAGCACGGGAATTAGCCTGGGACTGTGTTGTCACAACTGCCTCTTCCTAAATCAATACTGCAATCCTGGCTGTGCCAGACTGCAGAGAGGCTGTGCATAAAAAAAAAAAAAAAAAAAAAAAAAAAAAAAAAAAAAAAGGAGGCCTGAATAGATAAATAAGTGAAAATTGTGAATGCTGGAACAGCTGATTACACAACCCCCAGAAAACCTTAAGGATGGGAGGAATACGTATCCCTCAGTTCTTAACATTTGGTTGTAAATGAGAACAGGAGATAATTTTTGCAAGTGCTGAGTGACACTGAGAATATTTTCAGACAGACTTGAGGACAAGAGAGCGAATCGATTTGCTTGAACGTACTCTTTCTCTCTCTGTTCCCGAAGTAGCTGTGAGCATCCTGCTATTTATTATTTGTTTTTTCCTGATTTGTAGTTGGTAGCTGCACAAATCTTGATACCAGGAAATTTCTGTCTGCAAGCTACCAGTGTAAGTATTCTGCCATCAAAGCCTTAAATGGGCTAAAGGTCCTTGCTATTTACACTGGTTATTGCCACCTGAATCCCTGGAGATCATTTCTGTTTGACTATTGACTAAATGCCTAGACTTGAGGGAGCACCACCATATCCATGGGCAGCAGACATGGAACCCCCCATCCCTGCAGTCCTGCTAACCTCAGGGCTCTGGCAATTCTGTGATCCATCCCCCTCAAGGGGGAACGATCCATCCCCCCACCACTGCCTTCCAGGGCAGGCAGGAGAGGTATCCCTGATCCAACAAGCACATAGGAGCATCTTCGGCCTGAAAATGCATACATGCCTCTGGGCTGGTATACGGAACAGGGTTGTTGTTCTCCAAAGAAAAGACCACCTTCAAGGATAGGTGAGGGACCTTCGCAGTGCCCAAATCCCTGTGTGCATCTGTGCCCATCATACTTGCCACATGTGGCCTTCTGAGGAGCATCTGTCTGCCACCATTATCTGTGGGACAGGATGGAAATGAGCATTCAGCGCGTCTGAAGGTAACTCATGCTCAGTGCATGAGCTCACATTCATGGTGGCACATCTGGAAAATATTTTACTGCCCATATTCTGTCCAGAGACCCCCATACAGCACCTGCTCACTGCATTTCAACAGAGGACTTTTAGCACAGGCTTCACAAGGGACCCTACACTCACCAAGACACAGCAGCTGGCTGTGCACACAGCTTCTCCTGCAAACAAAGGATCAACAGCATGGTCTGGCCTGCAGGCGTGGGTCCAGTTCTTTCTTCTGCTTTCGCACACAGAGGCTCTGAACCAGCATAACTCCATTAATCTGAGTTCATGGTGGTCTCACCCAGGCTTCGGGATGGAAGGTCTGCTGCCCTGCATGGCCTCATGCCATGGAGCGGGTCCTTACTGTCATTATTTAGCCGTATGGATGCAGCCAAAGGGAGGAGAAACCAGTTCGCCTGCAAGGGGCACTGGGTGAATCCCATTTCACTGCTGGTTGCAAATTTCTGGTGACTGCAGCCGTTATCTCCAAGTTGGTTAATTCTGCGACAGACAGGTGGGAAGCGGCAGAAGTCCATGAGCTGAACCTGCATTAGGATCCAGGTTTTGCCAAATTAGCAGCTCAAGTGGCATCACCGTAATACGCACGGGATTATAATGCTCTAACAGCTGAGCTGCTGCTGCGGCTGCGTCAGGTTTGCACGGTAATAGGATCAGCCAGACACAAAAACCGACAGCAGCAGCAAAAGCTTTCCAGTTTTTCAGTCCAAGCTGCCAAGGTGAAAGGAGAACGCTCGTGGGAAACCTCAGGTGTCCAGGCACTGTGTGACTTGGCAGGATGATAGCCTGGGAGATGCATTGCTCTGTCCAAATCCAACATGAGATTTTGAGTTTCAACCAGATTTGTTTGTCTTTCTGACCGGGCACTTTGAGGGGTGACCTTCCTACACTCTGCTCTCTCTCTCTCTCTCCAACAGCCATAGGGGAAACCTAACCTGCCTTGGACAGCATCAGCACTAGTCTTTATCCCAAGAACAGGAGTGCAGATGCTGCTCAGGCTATCACGAGTGTCCATTCAGGCACCTTACCACCCTGCCTGCGCTCCCATGTTTCTGAGTGCTGGTAGGATTTCTGGCAAGGCTGGCTGATGCAGGACACACTCTGGCTCCACTATTTGTATTTCCCTGAGAAAGGAGCCAGGCCATTCTAACCTGCCACCTGTCTGGGACACCAGGCAGTTTTCTGCATCCTTTGGATGCAAACTTAATGTGCAAAGCTTTATGTGCTCTCCTGGGTCTCACAGAAGGTTCTGAGGAGAAGTGTTTGCACTGTTATAATTTCCCTGTGTTGTCTTTTAGGCAAGAACATGAGAAAAGTCTCACTAGCTCAGCACAATGATCCCTCCAGCCCAGCACCCTGTCCCCAGCAGTGACTGCAGGAGATGGCATCTTGAGTTGGCTTGTGGGCAGGGACCACCACCTGCTGTCCCTTCTCCTGGCATTCCCTAAGCACCTACAGCTGTCATCTTGGGGCACTGGAAAGCACATCCATAGGGAATCAGAGCCTTTTAGAAGTAGCAACAACTTTTACAACTGGGACAAGAGTTGTAGCCCTCCAGCCTGGCCCCTGTAAAGCACGTGTGACTTCACACTGACTGCTTTGTGCTTTGACTGGACCCCATCCTTTCCAAAAAGCCTGGCTTTGAAGATTCCCATGAAGGAGACCAGTGGCGTCTCCTGCCAAGTCCTTCCAAAGATTATTTATCTTCACCACCAGCATTTTTTATCATATTTTCAGTCTGAATTATTTTCCTGCATGAGCTTCTGACTTCAGAAAGTCATCGTGCTTTCCCTCACTGAACTGGGGCAGTCTCTGCCACCACAGACTTTCTCCATGTGAAGACACAGCTTTTGCCTAAAACGTCCTCCACCAAACCCACTAGGCAAACAGTGTTTCCTTTGCAAAACACCTTTCTTGCCCAAGATCAGGTCACTCTTGCAGCTCCTCCGTGCATTTTGTCTACCTCCTCCCCCTCCTCCTCCTCTCTTCTTGAACCTGATCTGCTTCTCATCATCAATGAGTACAGAAGCAAAGAGACATCATGGTGCTCTGGTTACAAGCATGACCTGTCCTCTCCTTTGGGTCTCCATTCCACACCTCCACCTGGCTTGCAAGGCAGATTTGACACCAGTGCAACAACAAGGAAGCCAGAGCTGCCTGCAGGCATGGAGGAGAATCACAGATCTCTCTGAAAAATGCATGGAGGCACTCCTCTCATTGTCCTGGGTGACTACAGTGATGGGAGGTGAGAATATAAGCAGATTTTTTTTTTCCTCTTTTTTAAAAATCATCTGTCTTTTTCAAAAGCAAGGTGTTGTCTAAAGTTGTTGGCTTTACCAAAGTTCTTTATCTGTGGTGAATTATTTTGCCATATAGGTTTTTGGAAATCCATTTTGACCCCATTCATCCATATAAGCAATAGCTGCACTGGAACTGTACACATGCTTTAAGCAGAAATTGATCTTAAATGTCTCAACGGTTTTTATTTTCTCAGAAGAACAGCTTTCATTGGGCAAGAACTATCAAAAGCAGCCTTTTAAGCAGTTAAATAACACGCCAATTAAGATATCAGTGATAAATGCCACAGACAATCTTACAAAACTTGGGAGAAAACAGAATTTGCTGAACTGGAACCAATTCTGCAGTTCTGAGGTTCTTCACAGCGTTTCCTGAGTGCTGCCTTTCTGCTCCCTCTGGGCAGCTCACCTTCAAACCGTGTGTGGTCATTACCCTCAGAGCGGCTTTGCAATGCCGCGATCCAACACCATCATTGCAATAGCTGGGGGTGCATGCTGCCAGTTTTTTACACACTTGGTCCACGTCTCCCCCATCTGTCACGGAGCAAAAGTCCTTTCTGCACCCCCGGCCACCTGCAGAGCATCGTCACTGCACAGCTGCTAAGCTGGTCTCTTCCCTGGTAATCTCCCTTTGGCAGAGACTTAAATATCTTGCTGGTATTGGAGGACACTGATGTGGCAAGACGTGTTTTTCTTTTATTCCTTTCAAAGCCATCCTTTCTATATTAATATTAGCTGTACATGGAAAACATACAGTTTTCTAGTTGTTGGGTCAAGAGGGAAATTCTTCATTTCTCCTTGGGGTACGTCTGCTGCCGAGGGAAAAATGTTGCTGCTTCTACCGTCTTAATTCTGTCCTTTCACACGGCTGCATTAGGTATTCTCTGCCTTCCTCTGCTCGCTTATTAACGGAGGAGTTTATGGCAGTATCTCATGCCACTTCTCTGCGAATGTTATACCCGAGAGAGCACCTCCTTTAACTCTCACCAGCAAGCCAGCAGCTCAATAAAGACACTTCACATTTTCATGCTGTTACTAGATAAAGTAACTGCCATCATTTCCTATTCATAGTGGTTGCCTGGTGCCCAAATTACCATAAAGACCTATTGCTTTCAATTGCCAGCCTAACAGTGCCCAGCGGAGACTTCTGCTGCCCCAGGCCATGCCGGCTGGGTGGATGGACCTATCTGCCTCAGTCGCCTTGTGTTGGAGAGAAAAAGCTCCTGGAACCAGAAGTGAGAGATGGAGGAGGCTCCTTTTCCTGCCGACAGCGTGAGCAGCGACTTGTTCAGAGGCAGCCTCTAACTCTGAACAGGTTTTAAGGGATGAGAGCTTTTCGGTGGCTGGGAGGCCTGCCTGAGAAGCTGTCTCTGGCCCCTCTCTTTGCTCCCAGAGCTGTGCTGAGCCGGGGGAAGTGGCAGCCGGCAATGCAGGCTGGCGGCAACGCAGCTGACGCCCTTTAATCTTCTCCGTGTGCTCTCAGCTCCAGTGCTGGTGCGTAATCAGGATGCTGGGGGCCTCCCTAGGAGCCTGCCAGAGTCCCAGTGGGCTTTTTTTCTTTCAGTCCAACTGCTCTGAAACAGACACAGAGACACATGCACGGGGACGTGCAAAGGACGGACAGGTAGCAGCAAGGAGACAGACTCGCTGTGCTCATGGCAAAGGGGGAGAAGCTTTTTGGGGCTGCAGAGGAGCCCTGATGAACCAGGTGCTGCTTCTTCCGACTCCCCCACCAAGGAGGAGGGCATGGAGAAAAAGAGGTGGAGCGCTGTATCCGAACAACTCAGCAAGACAGAATGAAGTCAATGCTTTTCTGGGTCACGAGAATGATAAATTATTCAGGCTGGGAATGGTTGGACAAGTGTCTGAATTTCAGACCCTTTTTCTAAATTTCAAATCCCTTTTCATGAGAGTCTCTGGGACAGATTACAGCAGTGTCTCCTCTTGTGGTGCTGGTGAGACTGGGGGCCACCTTCACTATCTGAGGGTCTCAGCAGCTCCTGCCATCTAAAGGCTCGTAGATCCCACTGATGACCACTGGCCAAGAGGCACATGTGGCCTCCTTTCAAATCTGTATTTAGTCATTTGAAAAATGTGCCTGCCAAAGCCAGCATTTCCGAGGCGTTGCTGCAAAGCTCAATTAGCTAATGGCACAGGGACTGGGGAGCAATGAGGATGAGAGGCAGCACTCAGTGCCAAGTGCTGTTAAGATGATTACCATGTCCCAGCATATCACCAGAGGCGCCACCCCTCATGAGCTGCACCCAGGAACAGCTTGCTTGGAACGTGTCCTTTCACATCTGCACAAGTACCGAAGGCATCCTGGCAGCTGGTGGCGTTTTTCCAGCCTACAGACAGCTTGGGTTGAGCCCACACAGGTCAGAGACAGTGCAGGGACTCATCTGCCCAGAAGCTGCACCCAAAAAAAGATGCTGAAGACGAAGGGCCTCACCTGGAGGACCAGATCCTCTTCCTGTGCTCACACGGAGTGCTCCCATGACACCAGTGGCATTTGTAGACAGGCATCTGATGGCAAAATTTCACTCTTAGACTATTTATTTCACCCTCAGGATAATCTCAGGAGGAAAAAACTGAGGTGCCCCCCCTCAGTTTCGGTCCTCCCTGGAACAAATTCTGGGGCTGTCCTTCAGCTGAATATACCCTTGTGATTATGCTGATGTCAGCAGAGATGGAGCAGACCAATGATTGCCATCACCAGGCGCCCAGGGCAGTGAAAGCCACCCATTTCCCTCCGGGCTATGTTCTGCAGGGGCTGTGTCTCCCTGTGCCCCTGGATTAGCATCTCACAAGCCAGACACAGGGTGAGGTGTCCAGGATCCACACCACATAGCCCATCTGGCCTTGGATAACATGGCAAATACCATGGCAAGGAACGCTGGGCAGGATTGTCCAAATATGACCTCTTTTTACCTCTTCTTTGCATCCCAGGTGGAAGAGCAACATTGTGCCGTGCTTTAAACGTGGCTAGAGTCATGGACAGGGCAGAGGATGTTGGTAAAGCAGTGGAGAGGGGCAGAAGGTGAGAGTTAGGGGGGCAGGAGATGTGCCTATAAATAATTCACTTTCCTTGTGTGGTAGAAGGGGATATATCTGGAGTTATTAACCTTGGCTATAAACCCTTAATTCACTATTTCCTTGGAGCAAGACAGCAAAACTTCCCTTCGTGCTGGTAGGCATGTCACCCAGAGTCCCCCTGGGCAGGTAATTCCTCACCATTATAGGCTTTCAACAGTGCTTGAAGTAAATGTAAAATATGTAGCACTAGAAATGACACCAACCAAATGAATACTTGCAGCCACATCACATCCTTGGTTTCCCTGGGGAGAGTAGTTTCAATAGTGACAGTGTTGCCTGTTTTGGGGCACCGCCACGTGACAGACCTTATTGCTTTTCTTCCTGCGTTTGTAAATTTAACTAAATTAATTTGATTTATATAGCCAATAAATAGGTGCTTCTGTCCCCTGCTCTCAAGACACAATTGTCAAGTGGACTGCTCCTGCAGCCACCTCTCCACCAATAATAATAACATCTTTTAGTGGAAAATAATATTTTAAAGGGGCAACGGTCCTAACTGCATAATGTCTTGATGGTGGCTCTGTTTTCCAGAGAATAACTAATGTTTTTCACAACAAGATCAGTTATCATCTCTGGGGATACAGCCACCTCCTTCCTGGAATGCTTTTCATGCTAGAGGACACGCATTGAAACCAAGAGCAATATTGTCAGCGCAAATCCCAGCTGACACCACGCGTTCCTGGCTGTGATACAGCCAACTCCCGAGGGGCCAGCAGAGCCTGACCTCGGGCAGCCAGCAGAGACCGAGGCTGAAAGCTTCCGGCCTGGGATATGGCTCTGCTGCTTTATGCTGGAGGGAAAATTCCCGGAGCCTGCTCTCCAAGGTTTTTCCAGCAAAGCGACTACTTCGAGTTAAATGTCTTGATGTGAAAACATCCCTCTGCTGGCAGCAATAGCTGAGGGAGCCTTCCTGGTGTGATTTGTGTGCGGTAGCACTGGGACTAAAGCTGCGTGCGTTGCTCCTCGTGGCACACCGCACTCGGGCAGTAATTCAGAGCCTGATTTCCTTTCTCTGGGGGCTCGGTGTTTCAGACGCTTCTCAACATTTCTTACGGGAAGTCTAAGCCCTCAGTAAAGCTGAGCATCCCGATGGCTCAACACAAAACCCCAAAGCAAGTTATCAAGACCATCCTGGCTATGTCTTGACCTATTACTAGAAAATCAACAGCTCCTGCAGATCTCTTGCCAGTAATTAGCCGGTGGACAGCAAACTGCTCCTCCTCGAGCCCTTCCACCACTGCCACTTTCCCACCGAGCTGTCGCCCTCCATCAAGGAAAGCCCCAGCGAGCAGATGAGCCCTGACCTCTGGCCTTGAGGCCACCACGCTCCGGCTCGGGGAGTCTCAGGAGGCTTCCTTCCAGAATGCACACTGGTTTACATTTTAAATGGCAATTTAAAAACCATGATACAGCTAACACTGAAAACACGACTTGTGTGAAGCAATCCCTGTCACACAGCATAACAATGGCATGCCTCAGGGTTTGTCTAGTTTTTTTTTTAATGTAAAGATATCAAATGATCAGCTGACTCTCACGGTGTTATTTCACCTCTCCATATGAAGCAAGCCCATCAGACACACTTTTCTTAATTACTCAGCGATCCCACTGAGATTCATTTATCTCTGGGGTTAAAACATGCCAGGCATTTAATGTACAAACCAAATGATCGTATTAAAAGTTTGCCAGAAGGAGTATCAGCCTTTTATGGGTGTAAACTTCCCTGTTTGAACGATTCAGAAAGGTGGCTGTGATATATTCAGTTTAATTATTTCTTTCGATGGCTTTATAAATGTCTTCTCTACTATCTACAAGCAGTGTACATCTCGATTATATATGACATGTTTGCTTTTAACCAAAAGCAAATCAATAAAGAGACTCCACTTTTTATTTAATGTCACTGTTGGATGGCTGCACACAACCAAAAAACCCCACGAATATAAGCTGAATCATAAAAATCCAAACAGCTACTTAACAAAGCATAAAAAATAGATGCCAAGCCTTTGTTTTTTGGAATTAGGTTATAAACCATGCCCCTGCATCTGAAATGCGAAGTAGCAGAGCCGGAGGATGAGGCATGAAGCAGCATCTTCCCGGCACGGTGGCTTTGAATCAAAGTCCAAGAGGAGTCATCCTGCCTCGGAGAACACCTACCAGCTGTCCCGGCCCATGGCCCATCATAAGAAAGGAGGAGCTGGGACAGATTGCAGTCTCAAAGTTCAGATTGGGAATTTATTTTCCTTGCATTTTTATTTTTCAATTTTTTAAATCCCGGTATCATTCGGCCCCTGATCCGGTGCGCAGCCCAGGGGTTGCCACCTCGTCTGCATTTCTGCTGTGCCTGCTGAGGGTGAGATGTCCCAATGCACAAGCACAAGTGAGACAAAGTCATGATGGAGGACCTCACCCCTCTGATGATCTCGGCTCCTAAATCCACTTCCTTTTAGCAAAGAAAATAAGCACATTTTTGTTCCTCCAAAACACCGCTGGAGGAGGCTTGGCCACCCCGTGTCTCTTGGCCCTTTGGTCCCTGGCTGAGCCTGCCTGGGGCTGAAGCCATTCAGCAGGAGGGCAGAAGTGTGGGCTTGGGGACAGCATGGTCACATCCCTACAGGAAGATTGGGCACAGAGCGAGTCTGGGTGCTCCAGGGTGAGGCAGGGGTGGGAGGCACCCCCAGCACCCTAATCTCACCTGCAGGGGCACTCAGACCACACACGGGTGTCCTCAAGCCCCCTGGGAAATCCAACCTTTCCCAGCCTGTGCATTTTTCACTATCACAGCCCCGTTCATCCCCTACTGCCGGTCTTGGAGTGGTGATTTCTTGCCTTCTGTGGCTTGTGTGGGTGTGGCCACATCCATGGGTGAGATGGGCTTCTCTAACTCAAAGGCAAGGAAAGTGGGGGAGGGGAGGAGGAGCACAGCATCCAGATTAATTCTCACTCAGCAGCTGTTGCTGGTGTTACTGGTTTCCATCATGAGAAAGGTAAGCAACAAAAAGAATTTAAATGGCTTTTGCTTCTTGTACATCTGATTTTTCCACTGTTTGCAGATCCCGTCAATTAATTTCTCCTGAAGAAGAGAAAGTCCTTCTAGATGGTTTTCCAAGGCTTTGTGATTAATGTAATGGGAGCCCTGATGGGTGTTGATTTGCGTTAGAGTGTCAGTCTCGTTTGCAGGTAACCTGGGACAGATCCACTCCACTTCACTTTGCTGGGCTGTAGCACAGTCAGATCTGTTCGAGATGCACTTCATTACCGGCAGAGGCACCCTCAGGGCACTACATCACTTTGCAAGTACTTAGTCACTGCTGCCCCTTAACCCTCTGACCACCGAGATATTTGCATTTTGTAAGTTAAATAAACAGTATTCGGTGGCTGACTGGGGTAAATAGCAATTTCTTTAGCTAGTGGATCCTAATTAGCCAGGTCTGAGTAGGGCAGACGCACATATCCTGGTAAGATTTTCATTGCACATTGATATTCCAGCTGAGGATCCTGGGGATCTTTATGTGACAGTGCAGGAGACAGGGCAGGGGAGTGGGTCAGCAGTGAGTATGAGAGTGTCCCTTTGCAGATGGACGCAGCGGTAGAGTGACCCATTGCTGCCTACAGCAGAAGTCTGGGCAGGGCCTGGAAGTTTTCCTAATTTCAGTGCCCTACTCCCATTTCCAGCTCCAGCCTTCTCCTGCTTCCTAGAGTCAGAAGTAAATGGGGAATCCATTAGTTTGTTTTCCCCTGACACCAGAGCACCGCAAAACCCCACTGGTCTCCAGGACACTTAAATGATGCTGCGAGCCTTCTGCAGGGGCTGAGCCAGGGAGCGCTGGCCCTTCGACCACGCACTGACCCTTTGACCACAGCACCACCCCTGTTGCTGGCAGAGAGGGAGAGGGGCATTTGGGGGGAAGGAGGCAAAATAAATGGAAATGAGACAGGGTAAGGAAGAAGCTAAGGCTTATGTGTTACTAGATCTGCTAGACTGGAGAAGAAAATTGTCCCTGATGTTTTCCAGTGAAAAACAGCTTTTGCACTCAATACACATTTTCAAGAACATTGGTTTTTTTAATGATTTTTCATTATCTGAAAAGTTTTGATTGCCATGAAAGTCCCAAATGTTTCTGTTTTGTAACTTATGGATTTCTCATGGAGAAACTTGAAAAAACATCAGCACAGACAAGAAAAATCCCTAATTCCATGGGGAAAAAAAAGACCCTCATCAGCTCTGGCTGGAGCCTAGAATCAACCCTGCGGATGGGACCCAGGAACCATTTCCCATCCTATTTCCTCAATTCAGTGTCAAGGAAAACTTTTCCCTTGTTTAGGGCTGCAGAGCAGGCTTCCTCCTGCATCCTCACAAGAGGGAGTAGCTGTTACACAATGTAGAAAAGGGAAGAGGCGATGACACCGTGTCCTGTGTCAAGGTCAGTCTTCTTCTAGAGTCTTACAGAAAATAGTGAGAGAGGAGAGAAGTGGAACCCCCTCGTAGCAGCTTTCAACCCATTTTTCTGCTTGAATCACCTTTCGACGGAAGTTGGGTCAGGAAAAGCCCAGAAGAGAGGGGCAGTAAAAGCTGGGATGTGTAGCAAATGCTAACAAGAGAGCGTGTTAAGAGGGTTTAAATGGACAGCTTACACACAAAGCGTTTTAAATCCGATGGCAAATGACAACTATGTTCCTTTGTGCCTTATTATTAAATCGTGTCGGATTAATCCGACATTAAGTGGTATTTCTGCCGCTCTCCTCTGCCACACGGATGCATCATTCCCATGAAATACTGTGTTTCACTTGTGCCTCAACCAGCAGCGTGGGACCAGCTTCTGCTCGCAGAGGTAAGAAGCGGTTTCCTCTTCCCTACTGCTCTCATAGACTGTTTTCCTAGGTATTCTATGGGAAAAAAAGAAGTCTGCAAAATGGGGATATTGACTGTTCAGATTCAGCTTGGCTGCTTCTGTTCTTCCTAATCAAAATCTGACTGTCTTGGAGAAATCTTCTGCTCGTGAAGATTTGCATTGTGCTGTTACCAGACAAAATTGTGATGTCCCACCTTGGACAAGGCAACAAATAAAAGATGACCCTCCAGGACACATTTTCTCAGGTGCTCTGGGATGTCTTGGTGTATAAGGAATGACGGCCCTCAGCTGCACATAGAAACAAACAGATTCTTTAAGAAAGTTCGCTTTTATTACAGCCACACTGAAGAGTGAAAAGAAGAGCCCCGAGAGCTGTGTTGCTCCTTTGAAAGTGGCCCCAGGACTGTAAACCAAAAGTCATGGATTCTCTGCAAGATTTTCCACTGATCTCAGTCATTTAGACAACTTTCAATTTTTCTGTTCTGGACCTCAAAGCTGCACTAAAAAAAAGAAAATTAAAATAGCAGCAATTCCTGGAAATTCTCCTGAGCTTTCTGGTACGGTCCCAGTAACATGTATCAGGAAGCAGAGAATGACTGCATAAAGCATTTGACATTGATTGAATATATAGATTGGTGGTGTCTCAACCCCTGTTTTAATCTTCCCATTACCTATGATATTTTTTTACAGAGAAAGTCTTATTATTTAGAAAACAATTTCTTGCAGCCTTCAAATAGACGAGAAGCTGCAGCATCTTAATGGAAGGTAAATTACTGGTGCTTTCACAGCCAGAGCCATTCCCTGGTCTGATGGAAAGGTTAACCATTTAGCACCTCCTCTGTCTGAACATCACTCTCCATGAAGGTGAATTTGGCAGAATTTGTCACAGTGTATTCCACAGGGGGAGAAGTTTCTCCACATTTGCTGTGAGGGGTGGTTATTCCATGCCAATGGGGACTAAATTTTTAACAGCGGGGAAATCCCATGTGAGGAGAGCATCTGGCAGGGGAACAACTTGCAGGGAGCCAATGGTCCCAGTCCCAGTGACTGCCACCCCTGGGTTGCCAGATGACCATGCAAATTCAGGTGATGTGTCCCCACCTCCCTCCCCCGAAGCAAATGAGCAACCACACTTGAGCGCCAAAATCGGATTCCAGCCGAGATGTCTAGGTGGGGAAGGCAATTCCTTTAATCCACTAAGCTACTTTAGTTCCCCGTCTTTATCTGAAACTCACAGACAGAAAGTGTCACTGGGAACTTGATGGACTTAACTGCTTAATGCAATCAGCATTTCTGGGTGCAAATTGGGGTTTCTTGGTTACCTTGCTTAAAAGGGAAACAGCCAAAAAAAAGAGAAAAAGGTTCTATTACAAGACTTTGTTGGATGTTGGAGGCACCATTTTGGAACCAAATCCTCATCAGACAGTCTGTGCAGGTCAAGAAAGCATCTCAGCATGGGATGGAGAGGACAGAGTGGTGTGGGGCGTTTAGTCTGAAAATGGCTGCAAGCCTGAAAGTCTGTCTGTTTTTAAAAGCCAAGTAAATGCAACACAAATGCTGAAAAATGTGGAGCTGGTTAAATCCATCGGACTGCCAGCAGATGCCGTGTGACATGTTGATTTTCTTGTCTTTCCCTGTTATTTGGTAAACCACAGAGGCTTCCCACACCTCCACTCTGAATCCAGCTGTCACAGATCCAATATAGGGAGTGCACCAGCATTGCAGCACTTGGATGACTGCGGGCAGCGCGATTCATACTGAAAGTCACTTTTGGCATCAGGCTTTTAAAGCTCCCCCCAGATCTTCTTGTGCTTAGATTTTGGCATGGGGGAGCTCTTCTGACAAGAGGGAATGCTAAAACTCACCTCTAGCTCTTCCTGTGGGTGGGCAGCAGGTGTGAGGCTCAGGCGACCCCTCCCTCCATCCTGTGCCCTTGCATCATCTCAGCCCAAAATTTCCACGTGAAAGGCCCTCGCAGAGGGACTAAGGAGAATTTGGGAAAGGATAAGGAGCTGGCACTGAATGGAGTGGGGGGAGCTGTCAGCTGAAACTGCTGCAGCAGCACCCTGACCCCAGGGCTGAGCCTCGGGATGCCTCTTTCCCACCCCAGGCCCCTGCTCAAAGGCATCTCAAAACCTCGACCCAATGTCCCAAAGCCCCCCTTTTCCACCCCCACCACACCAGTCAGCTTGATACAAAACTTAAAATGCTTCATTACCCTTCACGAGGTTATTAAAGGCAATAAACTGGGGGACTCTGGGAGGGGAAGGTTACCTCCAGTGCCACTAAAGCAGTGAGGGGTGTAACAGCTGAACAACATGCCCTCTTACAAGGCTTTGAAAGTCAAAGGCAGGGGCGCCAGGAATATTTGTTGTTATATTTGCCTTTGTAATCCACTCAGGCATTTTATTCCATAAAGAGTCCATTCTACATTTTGCTCAGACACCCTGACCATGTGCCAGGCTCCCCATTTGCCCTCTTCACTTGTGGGATCAGGAGATGGCTGCTCTTTGGTAGCTTCACCCTTGCCTGTGTTTTACTGGGAAACAGAATTCTGCCTCTGTGTCCATCAAGTCCCTTTCCAAACAGTGGTCATTACCCAGAGTTTCCCTTCATCCATCTCTCCTTACTCCTTTTTCCATACATGCTCAATCCCGGGGCTTTTGTCCTACTATATTTTCCCTCTCGTTCTTTTTCCTCTGGAAATTGATAATTTCTGAAGTTTCTGGCTCTTCTCTCACCCTCGGGTCAGGTCTTTGTTCTTCCCTGTGCGACAGTTGCCAGCCTAGGACATAGCAGAGGAGACAGGACAGTGGTGCCCTGGGGAAGAAGCCACAACCACTTGGAGAGCAATTTTCTATTTGTACAGCCCCAAGCCCAGCTCCAGACTCGAGGACAGCACAGCTCTCCCTGTGTTTCTCTCATCATCCTTACAGGGGTCTCCAGCTGTTTCCAAGCCTCATGGCTGTTACAATCATCCCCCCAAAATTGAGATGCACCACAATTTAGAGGGGGTTCATTCCACAACCCCATCCCTGGGGATGCGGGGCACTGCTGACTGATGGTTAATGGCAACAGCCACGTCGGTGAGAACCAGGAGTAAATTGAAGGCCCCCTTGAAAACAGGGGAAACAGATGTTCAGAAGGCTCACACTCCTCATCATTAACTTCAGAATGTAAATGCCTGATAATTCCTCATTTTATTGCCCAGCCTCAAGCTCAGTGTCAGGGGATCCTGCAGAGATGCTTCATACGTCAACTCTGAAGGTCACAGCAGTAGTGGGAGCATTCCCAAACAGGAGAGGGGAAAGGGGGCAGGGGACCACTGTTGCAGTGGTTGGGCTGCGGTTGGAAACAAAAGAGTGTCCTGAACAACTGAGAAAATTAAATACCAGGGTATGACAGCAAAGAGGGAAAGGAGGAGACTTGTCCTGGACAAACAGGACTACTGGAGTTGAAGATTATCCTTAGCTGGATTCCTGATCATGGTGTTCAGATTTTTATCAATAAAAAACCACAGCATTTTTTCACTTAAAAAGAATCTTGTGAAAGACAATTCCCTGAATCCAACATGACTTTGTTTGGAGCTAGGTCTGTCCTGGAAAGCAATTTTTCTCTGAGTAGATTTTTACTACCTGATGAATAGAAATTTTCTAACTCTCGCAGTTCTTTTTTCAGATATTTGTTCATACTCTTGCCACTTGCTTTTCCTTTTCATCTTTCCTTCCCTCTCTTCCCAGCCACTGTCCCTGTTCAGACCCAGCTGACAGTGGTTAGGACCACAGATTAGGATGTGGTGATGAGCTGGGAGGGGGTGAGGTTTTGCACTCTCCGACCTTGTCACTTACACCTCCACACTGAAGCTCACACTCACTTGGGATCTAACTCCTCCTGCACAGAAAGGATCCTGCAAGAATAACACTCATGAGGAGATTTTACTGAGGACATCGCATGGGCAAGTTCGTGGTGTCGTGTCTAGAAGGTTCCTGCACTTCCTGCAGCAGCTCAGCTGGCCTCCGCTGCAGAAGGAGGGACCCGATATTGCTCATGGAAGAAGGGACAATGGAAAGCCAAAGCCTGGAAGACACAGGACATGGAATGGGTCCCACAACCCACAGCGTGAAGGAGTGGCTTACTGGACCTTGATGCACAGCAGGGAGCAGCACTGCTGGTAATATTAAAGCTGGATTTACAATGCAGAGGCTTAACTAGTGAGCTGTATTTCCATGCAAATGGATTTCTATGAATGCATGTATGGAAAAACAGCAGCATGGATGAGTGGAGCGGAGCTGAGGCAGGCAGGTGCATCCAGCATGAGCAATTTACTGTGTTAGCTGGGAGACCAGTGGAAGCTCCTCTCATGTTCTCTTAATGTCTGGAGTTTTGCTTAATAAGCATAGAAAGCATGCATATTTATTCTAACCTTTAGCAGAGCATATCAAGGATAGGTCAAATATATCTTTGAAGACAGCGTGACCACAGCAGTATTCCTCAGGGATCTGAGTAATACAAAGGCACCTCCAAGTTTTCTACTTAACAGACCTCTGTATATCATCATGGACACTTGCCCACACTTGAAATGTGTCCAATTAATAACCATGAAGCAACTGGAAATAATAAATGAGAAAATGTCTGACTAGAGCAATATTAATTATTTGTGACAAAACCAATGTTTGCATTGCAGCCAATATGATGTTGAACGAGTAAGATTAGCTTCGGTCACTACATTAAAAGGTCAGCATGAAATGAGGGGTAGAAAAACATCTCTGGTTTGTGAACATGTGCTGTGGACAGTCAGGAGTGAGTTATTACAGCCCTCATCCCGGCGTTTAAAAAAGCACAGGGGTATGTTGTTTTAATCACTCATTTTCCATTTATGAATTTCAGCTCATACTGACCAAACAGAAATCATGTGCACGTGTACAGGCTATTATTGATCAGCAGCTAAGGCCCATTCCCAAAAAACACCACAGGCACAGAGAGACTCTGCAGCTGTGCCTACAACCAGGATAATGTCTTGGCGGGGAACAAACCTCCGTTATCCTTGAGGAATAAAATATGCACAGTAATCAGGCAAGGGAGATGTCCAACGTACAGTTAATTTTGGTGAGGCATATTGATCATTTTGCAGTAGTAATGAAATGAGTCAATATTTAGAGGTCTCCAAGGGTTTGCTAATCAAGAAGGTTTTGCCTTGGTGCTTCAATGTGATGCATTAGAGACAACATAGACAACACAGAGAAACCAGTCCACAGACCACTAAGCAATGATCAGCGCTATGACCACATTCCCTAAGTGCAAGACTCTTATCAGTATTCAAGTGTGCCTAGCAAAAGACCACGAAAGAAACCTGTGAGATGTCAAAGGCTGGTCACAGAGGAGCCGGGCACACAAGGATTTCATCTCGTCTAGACACGCCCAGGCTTTGCCAGGGGGGTGTGTGCAGTGTATTAAACATGAAGCCAGCAAGAATTCAGGCAAGATAAAACCCAAACATCAAAAATACAGGTATGCATGAATGCATTTTTGTCATATTGCCACTTTCATGTTATAAATTCTCTGCCTAGTCCTTTCTGAGATCGTTTCATACAAAACAAATGTAATCACACATTGAGTGTGATATTCAGATCAGGGGATGCACGCACACACAGAGCCAACACCTCCGAGCTGGGCATAAGGGTGGAAGTTGGTCTCACGAGGGACAGGGACTGCTGGGGAAGTCACTCTAGTGACAGACCGATATCCTTTCTGAATTACTAACACCGGACGTTCAAGGACAAATTATTCCTTTCCAACCTTTCTTTTTGTGGAATCTTTCTCTTCTCCCAAAAGATGTAACGTGTGTGTTAAAAGGGAGCTCAAGGCAGTAGGTAACTCCTCGTGCAGGGAATTATAATGCCTTCCAAAACAAATGTTTAATATTAAGTATGGGCACCTTGCTCCGTGGCTAAAACCTGGGCACTCGCTGCTAAAAATGCTGCGAAGCACAAGGGCAATCTGGTCACGCTGCCTTTTACTGTGGCATCAAATTGTATCAAGCAGAAGGTTTATCCAGCTCATTAATATGAAGAGATTTTTGATCTTGTTTGTCTTTTTAGGATAAGCAGATGACATTAGAGTTTGCATCAGATTCTGCCTTCCTGATCAGCGGAACCTGCCTCCTACAGATAAGTGTGACAAGTTTAATTTATGCCACAACAGAACAGTGATGGAAAACACTGAATCTAAATAAGATTTTTGACAAAGCTTTCTTACCAGAAGAGGAAAGAGCACAGTAATTCATACACACACGTACACTCAGTCACACATACACAGCCACTGAATCCTGTGACAATATTAATGGAGATATTTGGCTTTGTTATTTTTAATGCCTAAAATATCTTCTTTGTTGGATGGCTAACTTTAATGTCATTTTGGCCTCAGATTTTCCCCTGGGGGAACTGGCAACCTGTATTAGCAACCCAGTTCAACAGAGAGGCCCATTTAACACTCTTATTAGCTCAGTACAAAGATTAATTAAGCAATGATCTCTTCCAAACAGCTCCTCATCAGTGGTTAATAACATGTTTGTTAGTTAACTTCCTAAGGCTAGATCTATGATGGGGAATGTTCTAGTGTGCTGGTTAACTGTTTTAGCAATTGTTAAAGGTTTTATTGTCAATATAAATTGGGCTTCAAGATTTGTAACAGGAGCAGTGTTCATAAATTGTTATCTGGGAAAAAAAGAAAAGTGAATTTAACCATGTAGATAGAAAGTCAGTCATTTAACCAGTGGGGGTCCAAGACTCAATTAGAAAGAATGCCATATTGAAGATAACTATAGCTCTAAAATGGTCTTTGCAATGTTCTTTACAATGTATTTTAAACATGCCTAAGACTTCTGCTGGCTTTTTTGAATGTTTTTGTTTACAATAGCTGTCTATTGCCATCTAATAACCCTTCCACGAGTCCTTTCCATGACTCCTTTTCCAGCAAGCTTCGGTGCAGCTGCCAGCCCACAAACAGCAGCACAGCCAGCAGCGGAGGGATGGAGCGGGCCAGTGGTGACAGCTAAGAAATAATTGGGATCAGGCTGTATATTGCTCTGTCCACCACTAATCCAGGTCAAAAGCTGCATGAAATTTAATTTTGTGAGCCTGGAAAGAAACTTTCCCAGCTCTTGATCAATGAATCACAAAGCTACCCTAGTCTTGAAAAAGGAAGAGGGAAAAAAACCCCCAACAATTCAAATTAATTTAGGGTTACATTGATTTCTCCTCCATCCCTTTATGGGACCATGTCAGCATTTATCAGATTAATGTCTCCAGATAAAATATTTCTTTTGTAGCTGCGGACCTTGTGCTTTTGTGCTGTGCTTAGAAACAGGGACATCACGTAAATCCTCCTAAAGATGCTGATTGCAAACATGTTTGGGATACCTCTGCCCACAGGCAGCCTGAGGTGTGACAGTCCCATGGGGCCATGGCCAACGTTGGTGCTCCTCACTGGAGCTGTGCACGGCCAGGAGCAGCACAATGAGCCCACGGCCCTTCCATGGCACCAAGGCCACCACAGGGGCACTCCACAGGCTTCTGATGATGGCAGTAACTGCTCTGCCTGTGTCCCGTGGCCAGATCAGACAGATTACCCTCTGGAAACTGTAGTAAAAAAAAAAAAAAATATATATATATATATGTATTCCAGTAACAATCAGGGACAAAAGCCAAGAAAACTCCTGCTCTTTAACTAAAATTCCCTTTTTGATACAGAAATCAATACTGCAGTGATTAGGTACTTTTAGAGCAACACAAAATACTTCTAAAGAAAAAAAACCAACCCCACGTGATAAATCCTCCTCTGCTGTTCTGAGGTGAAGAGCTGAAAACCAATTTCTACGGTTCAGAAGCAAGCAGGGAAGGAAAACATCTTTCCAGATATTGGATTTATCACTTCGGTAGTACATCAATTTTATCATGTCATTCTCTTCACACTTCACATTGGTTTATACAGGTGAAAATTAGAGTTGAATGTCCCATACATAAATGTGATCTTTCCTTTCTATCCAGATATGCATGGCTGAGCCGACCCTGGAACTGATATATGCCTGTTGCCAGAAAAAAAAGTCTGACTCTCAAATTCTCTATCCAGTTGCCTTATTTATTAACTACCCAATACATCTTGTTATAGGCTCCAGCAATTTAAGCAAAATCAGGCTGATGTATGCTCTTATGGCATTTGAGCCGTATTAAATTGCTTTTCCTAAAACAGTGCTGAAATGGGACCCTAATTTGAGTGTTTCCTTATGAACAAATCTTGTAGCTATGAAGCCCTCCCATGATGACATTTCAATGCAGAGGCGATGCCATCAGTCCTATGTTTCAGGAAAAGGCTCACGTGTTCATTCAAACCTGTACAACAAGCAGAACAACTCTGTTTTTCAAAGGTTTAGAAATGTCTTAAAAGCACTGTTTATCACACTTTTTTTTTTTTTTTTTTTAAGCTTCAGCTCTGCTAAGGTTCCGTGCTTCCACTTGGGCCAGAGGATGCCATGATTTACACCAAGCTGTCATCAGGCAGCACTCCCATTTTTTATGTGTAGTTATGAATGCAGCATTAACTAGACCAAACAACAAGACAGGATTCTGCATCACACACTGCAAGCACTTTAGACTCTACTGATGAATAGGCAAAGCCATCTTCATAATTTGTGCACTAAGAAAGAAAAAAAAAAGTAGGTGAGATTATAGCAATAAAAATGGAAATTAAAGGCATGAACACAGCAAATAGATTATGCTATCATTCCAGAGCAGACAGCAGAGAAGTCACAGTTGCCCATTTATGTTTTGACAGTTCATGCATCAGATGAGATTTTCAAAGAGGGGTACCACTGTTTGGGGAACTGAAGAACAGAATAGTTGCTGCTAAGTGTGAATTTAACAGTGCATTTATTATTTGCACAAGTTGCTTTTGGATAAGCTGGCAAAAAAAGCCATTTCCCTAAAGAAAAAAAAAATAGAAATTCAGATCATGCAGGAAAAATGTCACAGTCAGGCGTGTTATCTGTCAATTTATCTCTCTCTTACAGTGGTCCTAACCAGACACCTCAAAGGGAAATTCAAAAGCCATCAGACAGAGTCTCCTATTTTCTACCAGAGTTAGGCACAGGCTGACATAACCTGCTCAGCAGCTCTTACAGTCTCCAAGAGATGAGCAGTTTAAGCCCACACATGTGACACCCTGAAAGATTCAAACTTGCCCAGGATGGTTCCCAAGCACAGGAACACGACTGTCTGAGTCTGAAGGACTGTGTGATGGAACCTGGCCTTCCCAACATGAATTTTTCCCAACCAAATGCTCTGTGTGATTTGGCAGCTGGGTCAGGGACTTTTCCCAGCAGGCAGCTGTCCCATTTCAGGAGTTAGGACAGCTTGCTCACACAGAAACAAACTGCTGGATACCGGGAGCTCACAATGCCTGACAGCCTTCCCCACTGTGTAAAAGTTCATGTAATAGAAGCTGGTTTAGACTCAGTCTTAGTTTACCTCCCAGAAACAGCTGTACATGCTCACAGCATGCTTAAAGCTTTTGAAAATTTTGGTAAGTTT
>VZTA01006345.1:41396-101206 GCA_013398855.1 Mohoua ochrocephala | reverse complement strand
TGTCATTTCCAAAAGAAAAACAGGCTGCACAGACACACTGTCATCTCGGCCTTCACCTAACGTAACTGCCCTCTATACAGGAACACGAGAGCTGATGAGTACAGCGTATTAAACTTCCTGAGACATAAGGTCTTCTAGCCATGTTGCATGATTCCTCTTCTGCACCAGTGCCACTGAAAAGAGAGAAATTGTTATCCCTACTTCACAGATGTTGGAAGAATGTCTGTAAAAAGGCAGAAGAACTCTGACTACCTTTCTCATCTATGCATACGGTGTTCTTAGTAGGTCAGGACTGTTTATCCTAGATACCAAGTTAAACCCAGTATTTTGCCTCTTTCAGCTTTTCCCAACTTGTCCATAGTGCATTTTACCTTCTCTCAACTGAGTCCATAAAGAGATTTGGGATCTTTTCTGAAATGGAAGATGTTCTACAGCTACAAGCTGTTATAGCAACCCGCCTGCCTACTGCTCTCCTGGGCACCTGCATTATGCAGAGCTTGGTGTTCTCACTCTTCGCTTCAGGATTTGGTGTGACACTTCTGAAACACAGCAGACTAGAGACAGGATATTTAAAAGAGATAAAAATCCTTAAGATTAGCTACAAAAACTTAACTTTTTCCGAAGTTGCCGGGAAGAGAAGATTTGAGACCTAAAGAGATACGGCTATGTTGGAGAGAAGCGCAGAGAGTAGGATGGATGTAACGGAGTCAGAATGATCCCGTGGCAAACGCTAATGTCTGCACACCTTGTCCCTCTTGCTTTGGTTTTAGGTGTTAAGAAACAGAAATGGGTTCCTCTGTAAAACCTGTCCTCCAGCTCACTTTCAGCATGCACGGCCAGCTCTCAGTCAAGAGATTAACCACATCTCCCTGATTTTGGTCTCTGGAACAGGACTGATATTTCCAAATGCCTAAACAGTTCTTGAACCTTTGAACTCCTCCACAAAGAGCAAACAGCTCCTTCCTTCCCTCCCACTACAATGTCAAACTCTTTTCCTAACTCCCTCTTACTTCTGCCACATGACATTCCCGAGTTTTACTTTAAAGATGAGCCTGTTCTGGAATCACACACACACCCTCCCCATTCTTGCAGGAACAGAATAACATATATTCTGAAGCACACTTAAAGATGCTTAAATGTATGTGTAATGGCTCATCATTCTATATCTTTATGAGACAAAAAATGAATGTCAGAATCTTCTTTAAATTCTCTAAACTCACTTAGGAATCGCTTTCTCAAATCACTCTGGAAACTTCACCCAATGTTTTATGCCTTTACTTATGCCCTTTTAAAAGCTGCCAAGCTGCATCGTTAAAGCTTGGGCTTTATTCCACCAATTTTGTGAACACAAGCCATTTGTGACTCAATTCCCTTAGGCATGCAAGAGTCCAAGAATAAAAACATACACTAACCCAGATGATTTCAAGGAGGTTACTTGGGAATAGGGAAAGAGAGAGAAGAAGGTGCAAGGCCACAACAATGACCTTATTCCTGAAAGAAAAGTCACAAATTTGATGTTTGTAAGGAGCTTTGTTCTGAATCAAAAGACTGTGATGAATCTTTCTGTCCGAGGAAAGAGGCAAAGGGACCAAAAAATCTCAAAACAAAGCTTCATTTTTGTGCAAGTTGTTTCTCTGTCTGTGTCAGTAACCTACTGCTGCATCTGTAAGTCCGCACTGTGGACAAAGAATAATTTCCATTTTCACCTCTGAACTTGATTTGCTCTGAAATCTTAGTGTTAAGTTTTGAGCAGCTGAAGGACCATTCTAAGAAATCTCTGGAAAAGGAATAAGTGGAGTCCAATCCATCCCCAGTCTTGCAATTTTATGTCAATGACACTAAACACCAAGTAAAGACTTCCAAAATAGTGAAGTCACTGCAAAGTGGCATTCTATTTAGCTCAATACTATTTCTGAGAAAGGAGTTCATGCACTGAAGTTCAGGCATTTCAGACTAACTACTGCTGAAATCAGAGAGGATACAAGGATGCTCTGCCACCGAAACTCTGTATTTGCCTCTATGATGCCCAGGTCAGCCAAAAGGCCAGTTCCTTTCCTGCCCACTCTCCACCCTTCCATGTTCTGGCCTGACGCTTTGATTCCTGATGTCTACTGCCAGAGAGTTGATTTAGGACAGGTTGCTTACAGATCCCATCTGCTTTGCAGCAGCAGATGTCGGGCTCTTTCAGGAAGGATTTGGCAGCATCTTCTCCACTATTTGCTGTGGATCAACCACCATGGCTGCAGGAAACATTAAATAACAGAAAGAGAGGCTGAACACAGCAGACTGGTCCCTCCATGACACAGATAAATATACACTTTGAGCACAAAGCCTTTATTCCTTCTCTTTTCCCTCTGTCCCTTAGATCAAGCACACCGTGGGCTTGCACATGCCTTGCATTGATGGCCAGCAGGTTGGAACTCGAATGCAGGCTTAGATCCAGGTTCCTTACACAGTGCAGAGGTACCCTGAGGCATGTGGGGAAAAGCTACAGTAAGACAAATCCGCTTGTTTTCTGCACAGAATATAGACAAAGCGACAGATTATCTGGATGGGGAGCAGTTGGCCTTGTTGTAGAATGTGGGGAGTGAGAACAAAACTAGGCTCTGGGCCTGACCAAAGTTTGGCTCTAGTCCTCCGTGGCTTTATTCTTGTTGCAGCCACAAATGTGTGAGTCTACAATTTAGTAATAATATACTTCTTGACTGACCTTTTCTGGCAAGTTAATGACAGGAGGGAGTAATAAGGACATGCTTTTTAATCTAACGTCAGTCAATAGTAGTATACAACTAATAGACTTAGACATCATACATTCAATAATTGTTTTTACTTAAAGCCCTTACAGTTTGCCCACTGAGACACAGCATGTCAGCAGCAGTCGCTGCCTATTGATAGGCACTGGTGAGACATTTATTCATACCTCTCTGGCTACTTTATCTTCTCCCAAAGCATCCATCACTCGGGGATCTAAGCACTGAGATATACATTCATTTATATACACACACACATTTTGGCTCAGACGCCTCAGAAGCTGGGATCATTATACGTTTCTCAATAGAAAGCTAGCTCCCCTACAAGTACACCCATTTATTTCACTTCATTTCCAGAGGAGATTATTTGTACCTTCTAATACCTAGAAATCTCGACCAGAATCAGTACTTCCTTCATGTTCAGGGGCACACGCATACCTGGGATCACATTCAGATGGGTTGAGCACAAAGCTTTTTCTTAAATCAATGTGTCTTAATTGCTTTTCAGAGCACTAAATAAAATACTGAAGAGGGAGAGAGTGAACAAGAAGCACTCAGAACTCCAGGAGGATTGAATCAAGCAGGATATGACCTCGGTCAATGGCCAAAGAGTTGAGGGATCCTTGCACCAAAACCCATAATGCTATGAAAGAAACATTTCCTCACCCAAAATCACCCATCTGGGAGGAAGATCAGAATTTTTCGTCACTCAGAACTGGTCCAGAGTACCCGTCAGATATAATTGCCACTCCAGCATCAGTAATTTTAGAGAACAAAGAGCATATTACCAGGGGTTCAGTTAGAGCTGAGATATCTAGAATGACTACAATTAACTATTTTTCATTTTCATATGAGCGTTATTCTTTTTATTCCTTTTGATAGGGGGCAGGAGAGGCACATTAATAGTTAGTTATTTAGATAGCAGCTGCCCTGGGGTTAAACTGCTAAAAACACCCATCTTGCTTGTTATCCTTATTTTGTTGGAAAGATTAGGTTCACCTCATTTTACATGGGAAAGATGAATGACCCAGTTCACCAGCAAGGTCTAAACCGCAGCCTTTTGCGTGCTGAAGTCTTCCACCACTTACTCTTGTCACAAACAGCACCCTGAAATCCATTTAGTTTCATTTACAGCAGATTAATTTCTCTCTGACCTTTGCCTCTGATGCCAAATAGGCATGAGACAGACAAGAGTTTCGGAACAGTAAGTGCGTTTGATGATGTCAATCACTGGACCTCTGGGATATTCTTAACTTCTTGTGTGCCATAACACCACACAGGAAACTTTTCTCCTTCTGCTTCTGGGTGTCATTGTCCACACCAAGCATGTTGTTGCCAAACAAGCCCTACACAGCCTCCACAACTGCCCCTAAATGAAGATGGAATGCAAATATTTTATTTACTTTAAACTTATTTTCAAATCTCACTTCACACCTCCTCTGACAATTATGTTTATTTTATTTAGGTTGAATTTTGTAGGCAAATTCCTTATCACAAGGGTCATACTGCTCAAATTGCTATTCCAGCAATTTTATTGCCTTATTGCCATTTGCCTGCCATTACCCAGTGGGCCTTGAAGCATCATTAGTTTGCTTTCAAGACTCCATCTCTCAGAAAAAGAACAAGTTGTAGTCACTCCTCATAAGGAAAAGAACAGCCAAATTCAACGACTGCCTGTCATGTTCCACACGAGGAAGGTCTCTCTTCCATTCACTTACACCCAGAGTGAAATCATGTGAATTGGATTCACACTGAATGAACGGAATTCAATTCGCACTAAGTTCACACTGAATGAACTGAACTGAATCCAGAACAGAGATTTTGTCCAGAAGAGAAGCAAAACAGTTTTCTTTCCCAGGCACAAGGACGGTGTGTGGCTGGAGGCTAGGAACTACTTTTGTGCCTTCCAAAGGGTGCAGGAAGCTATTCACATCCACTGCCAGAGTTCTACTCATGGCTGGACTTCCCCAAGACAGAAAGCAAGGCTAAAAGAGAGGGAGGGCAATTAAATTACGAGGTGTGGCTGGGTTCATCTGCAGTACTTCACTCCCAGACCAGCAGTGCTCAGGAGCATGGAGGGAGTCGGACTCCTCGCTATTTCCAGGGCACCACGTGGCAGAGCCGCAGGACTTCTCATGTCACCTAGCCTCAGTGCCAGCCTCTTCCTGCAGCACTACGCAAGTCCTTCAGCTTTTTTTCTCTCCTCCATGAATTTTTCATGGGGACTTCAAGGTTTACTGCAGCAAGTTAGACATTTCCATTAAAGAGAACACCCTGAGTGGAATCAGAAGTGTCTTTTCAGTCTCTGTTCAGGAAATTCTTTTGCAGAGTTGGCAATTGCTTGTGGAAAATTATTTTCCAGAGTACATTCAGACCCTCTTCCTCTAGCCATATGCTAAGAAATCACGCTTCATAGTCTGAAAGGCCCAAAACGATTTGAAGGTCTGTCATTTCTCCTTTTTCACAGCTGTAAAAATTCTTAAAATAAGACCTCGATTACCAAAAGAATATACGTTTTAAAAAAAACCAAACAAACAAATTACAAGAAAATAAAGGGAAATTTGCACAACCGAGTAATTTCTTTCAGCATGTCTCTTGAAATTAGTAATGTCCCTCCTCCAGAAGATCCAATTCCTCTTCTTGGAAAAAAGTGCATTCGTGCAGATAATTCTCACCTTCATTTTTAACTGCTGCTTGTTACAGTCGGGACTAAGCACAAACATGCAGCAAGGGGAGCAGTTTCTGCTATTTATCTGTTTCAATAAGCACTCCCACATCACTTTACACTTGAGCAATGTCTCTGACTAGTTCTTCAGTGTCTATTCCGTTTACCAATATTTCAGAATTCATTCTGTTTAGTAACTAATACAATAGGTCCACTGATTTCAGGTGGTGCACCACTAGTTCAAAATGATACATTCCAACATTAATGATATCTGAATGTAAAAGTGCATTTTCCCAAATACTGTCCTCTGTTTTGTTGTGTATAGAACACCTGATTGCAGTGAGTTTCAGGAAGCATTATTAGCCGTCACTGGAAATGATTTCTTTAACTTACGAGAAACCTTGCCAGAGATGGAATAGAGTTGTTTCAAACTCTGTCAACACTTTTCTAACTTCCTATATCAGGTTTTTAAGCACATGAGAGAATCTCTAAGTGTATTGTTCCCCTTTACAAAAGGCCCTGAACAAATCTGCATAAATATTATTAACAGTACCATGTAATATTGCATGCCTGTGAATTTATATGCAAGACACTCCAGGCACAGAAATTCATGGAGAAACACGGATACGCAATATTGTACCAAAACAGCAATACTTAGCACTAAAGTAGTGCCTTTTAATTAAAAAAAATGAAAAACTCCCCGTAGCTGATGGAAGATTCAGATCATAATTGTGACAGAAAGCGGAGCCAGAAGTTCCCTGTTCTGTGCCAACTTCTAGGTCATACTCAGCCATCTGATGGGGACGGTTGTGTTGACACCACCTTCTCCTCCAACCAGGAGTTTGTGTTTCTCACGAGCACGTGTGAAGAAGAGATCAGACAGGGCTGAGTTTGTTTAGAGTTCACCAAATACCCACCCATTTCCAACTCTTCTAACTAACTGCTCTGGGAAAGTTGTTTGATTTTAAAGTGGCTAGATACATTGAAGGGTAAAATCTTTCCTACACCACCAACACATGCTGCCTCTCACTTTTATCTGGGGGTTTCTGCAGCCTAGTTTATAGAAGCACTTCAGTTTTCACATGTAAGTTGGCGTTTCATTGGTTTCCCCTCGGTGGCTGCTTTCCAGGTATGGACGGTCCCTCATGGTGCAGAGCCTACAGAGCAATTGTGGAAGTAGAACTGAGAAAGGAAAAAAAAATTAAAGTGTCTAGATAGAAAAGAGTTTAGAGCTTTCTCAGTCTGATTGCTTGAAAGGTTGTCCCTCTTCTCCGCCCATCTCCAGCTAAAGAAAGATGCCACAGACCTACTGTCCATGTCAAAAACTGTCTATCCCATGTTAGGCACAATACATATCCACAAGAGAAGACTTCCAAGTTCCTCCAGCATTTCTATCTACAAGTAAGAACTGGACGTTTATCAGGAAGTTCTACTTTTCCCCAGAGCGAGTAACCTCGAAACCAATGCCAGGTCTCTTGATTCCCCTCCCACTCCCAAGAAAATCCAACGTACAAGGGTAGAAACAAGTATCTTGTTTCCACCTTGAAGCTGCATAATTCACTTCTAAGCTTTGAGGTGGCCAAGGACAGCTGACTTACAGGAGACAGCTGACATGCAGGAGATTTGCAGGGAGCAAGGCAAGGATGAATCTTTCATTTCTCATGGGGAAATCTGAAACCTCACTGCAGTCTGTAAAAACTGTTTCCCGAAGCCTCTGCACTCACTGTTGCTTTCATAGGGATACTCTGTGCCACAATAAAACTATTTCAGGCCCAGAAAAACACTGATCTTTCAGCCTCACTGCATTGCTACAGCCGTTCAGGAGACTGTGCTTCAAGTCCTAAGTAATGGTACCCCATCTTGCTCCTAGATCTCTTCTGACTTATTTTCAAAGGACAGATCTTCTGAACAGTGGCTGATTCTGTAATTATGTACATTTAAATATGAAGGGGGGAATCAAGAGCAATTTTAAGGGCACGTGGATTTGGTCTTCTGCCAAAGTGCTTTATTCTGTAATGAACTCTTCCTTTTAAGCCACTTTGCAGACACTTTGGTCTGAACCCAATATCAATAATATAGGTTAAATTTCACATGCTTAACAATATTTAACCCTGGGGCCTCTTCTTGGGCTGTTAAACACCAGACAGTACACCAGCCTGGGGTACTGGGACAGCAGGTGACAGCCAGGAAGGCAGGCCACCGATGGGTGACTAAAAGAGAAAGAAGCACCTTCACCTGTGCCGTCTGAATTCAGCATTACAAATGGCAAAGCAGACCTTCTCTTTCAGACTGTTTGTAGTCACATTTAAATAGTCAATAATTCATCACTTACAGCGAGAATGTTAAATGCAGAAAGCAGCAGAATGTAAATTGAAATGGCTAATCCTTTTTAGCATGATCCATTAACACCAAAATATTAAAGGTGAATGAGAAGAGACTTCATAGGCGAGTGCATTGGCCTTTTGCCTCTGAGGAAAGGTCTGTACTCAAAGCTTCATTAGGTTACACGCATAAGTGGGTCACACTGGTCTAACAGACATTTGTCCCTATCACAAAACCAGTGACAGTCTGCAAGTACAACCTAGAGCCTCCTACAAAGCCAAGGTTACGAGGGGACCCTGTTCAAGTCTGTGCATCCCCCTAGCTGTGTGTGGATCTGAGCGCACTGCTCTGTTTCTTTAGCTCTGCCTCCCATCTGCAAGGGGATGGTGACTGCTGTGCATCTCCACGGTGCTGGAAGGGTTAGAAAGTTAAACCAAGCGCTTAGGGATTGTCATCATAGGGGAAGGGAGAAGATATTAAAAGTGGAAATGACACTATCTAGAATAATGATGTCACTCTATATGAAAACTGGGATGTAGCAGCTGAGCTGGAGAGTAAAGCAGCAAGAGAGGATGGAGCTTAGGATGCAGTTTTACACTTTTACTGTGTTTTTGTTTAAGATCCAACAGAAAAGATTAAAACCCTAAGAGAATAGTGTGAAGTCAGAGACAAAGCAGCTTAACAAGTACTCCCTGTTGATTGGGCATGACAATCTCCAAACCCTTAAAGCAAATCAAAAGATCAACTGTCCCATTTTAACCAGGATGCTGAAAGACTAAAGGACCAGCTCTGAATGTAGGCGTAAGAAACTTTCGGAGCTTGAGCTTAACCTATTCAAATTGAACACTGACATCACCTCAGATGTTCTCTGCACAGCCAGAGGTTTGGTGTCAGATTAATGTTTTCAATTGTTTGTTGAGATATTAGAGTTCTAAAGAAATAGAAAATGTTACAAGAACAATATTTCAGAATGGAGCCCAAGGGGGCTTTTTTGGACTTTGGGTGTACTCATCTGGGACTGTGCTCATTCATCTTCTCTCCAAGACAACTTATTTACTCCAAGATTTTTTTGGGTGTTCGTGACTTGGGAACCTCCCACCGCTCCACCACTTTTGCCTGTGAAATCTGTGCTCTGAAGCCATTTGTTTCTCGGCAGTGCTCCAGAACATAGCATTTCTACTGGGAAATGACGACTGCAAACAAACATAGCATCTACTTAGCAACAGAGAGAAAAAGAAAGAGAAGTGGGTTTTCTTTTACTTTTTATAAAAGGCGCAATAATCTCTCGCCTGAAGAGTAGTATAAGTGCTTCTCATAAAACATCATAAAACAATACAGTCCTGTAAAACCAAACAACATGTCAAAGCCCTATTTATTCCTTTCATTAACCTGATCTAATCCCAAGAAGTTTCTAATGGAACATGCATTGAATTGATGAGTCTTCCTCTAGATCCTCAACTTACCCAAAAGAGATGGAACAAATATAAATATAGCTACACTTTACACTCAGTCTTAATTTTTTCAAAGCTTGGAAGAGCTTAAAAACCCACTAGTGCCTCACGGAAAACTAACAAATATTCCATTTAGAGAGGTTTTGGCTGCTTATGCGCTTGTTTTTCCCGTGGCATTCCCTTCCCCCATAGCAAGGACTCATTCACATTGAAGATATGAGAATTTTGGTGATATTTGCAGTGGAAGGGCCCTGCCACCCAGCCCAGACCCCCTGCTAATGGACAACTCTTGTCCATAGCCTTTAGTTGTGGAATAAGTAATCAGGTAAACTACATTTCCCATTTTCAAGACCTCCCTACTCACCATACAAAAAGAATACCAAAAAACCAAACCAAACCAGCAAACAAAGAAAACCCCAAGAGCAAATAAACAAAACCCAACCAACAACAAAAGAAATCCCCAACTAACAAACTCCCATACTTTTTTTTCCCAAGAGAAATATATTTATCAGACTTAATTAATGTGTTCTCCCTGACCTCTATAATGTTTCCCACAGCGTTTTCTGCTGTTTAGTTTCATCCCCAGCTCTTCATGAGCCCCAGTTCAGAACCCACCTCCCATTTAACTACATTTTTTCAAAGGTCTTGCTGCATGAGGTTAGGCTGGAGGAAAGCAGGATGTGATCACTGGAAGGGAAGGGTCCATTGAGGAAAGAACCCCTCAAATTTTAAGCAGGGAACTTAGCGTTGGAAAATAAATGGACGTGTTTGCTCTAGTTCAACCTGGGAAGAACAGGCAAACATGCTTCATCTCTACCAGAAAGCAAACGTTAGCAGGGGTGTTGCTCTGTGGAAGGCAGCAAAAGTATATAAGCAGATGGTGTTTGAGCATTTAACCACCGCAATCCAAGCATGACTTGGCAATGAGCATACTCAAGGCCCTGTTTACCCTAGAGCTTTGGACAGCGCAGCTGCTACTCCAGTTCTGGTCAAAATTTTCAAGCACAGGTATGCTTGGTGAGGGACATGGATCACTATCCTGGATGAGCAAGAGGCACTGTCTCCAAGTCAGCAGCACACTCTGTACACAATCTCTCCAGGCTCTCTCCACTGCTGGTCTGCATTCTAATCCTGACTGAGATGGCTGTCTAATTGATATTTAAGAAATAAGGGATATTCGGCCTATTCACACTCAGTCAACCCGTATTTAAGGAGCCGGCTGCTTTCTCAGCAATCAGAAATGTAAATGTGTTTTAACTGCCCAGCTGTAAACTTCATTCTACTCACACCCTTCTCACACATTTCTTCTCCACTATCTACGAGAGACGGAGAAGACAATCTTCAACAGCATCCTGTCTTCTGCCCACGATGTAAATAGGTATGGATGTTTAGGGATGCTACTTACACGCATCTAAAGATGAGAAGAAAGAAGGATTGTCTATAAAGGAATAGAAATCAGGGAAATAACCAATAACTCCACATGTTCAGGCAAGAACATTATTCTCTGAATGAATTGACAGTGATTTAGTCTAAACCTATTTCAGCAAACATTCTACTTGGGCATAAAGGCCAACCTGACAGACCTCTTTTTCTCTACTGGAAAGTCACACCCTAGCCTCCAAAGTCAGATCCCAAGTACTCCCTATTTCTTAAGCAGTCAAATACAAACAAGTACAAAAACAAATCCAAATTGCCTTAACGTCACATTGCCTGCAGTGCAATGGCATGGTGATCCCTTGCCTCCCATTACCCACCCCAATAATTCTTTTATATGGAGTGTGAAATAATTAGGAACAGCAAAAATAATTTAGGAAACAAGAAGAAACTAATTGTATAAGCTTGTTTTGGGAAAACACAAAGGACAAAAGCAAACCTGGTAGAGATGCTGACAGATACAGTACCAGTATATTAAAGCCCACACATGTATTAATAATAAGCTAACTAATGGTCCCTTGCACAATACACAATGAATTTACTACACAGCAGCCTGCTGCTGTGCTGCACTGTGGCTACACACCGCAGAGAAGATCACGGTTTGTGAAGCAGGAAAGTTTAATATTGTGTCCAGTCCAATGACTTTACGCTGCGGTTTGGGAGAGACCAAGGTTTCAGAGTGCAGCTCTGGGAACCCAAAAGTCTCCAAGCCAGAAATGCTGCTGATTACATCCTCTGGATCTGAGCAAGTTGCAATCTACCTCAATGCCCACCGCCCCAAGGTGTTAGAAGCAGCATTACTCCACAGCAGCATTACTCCACAGCAGCACTGCTCAGGCCTTTTAACTAAGGCTGTGGCTAAAACTCCAGGGGTTGAATTCATCTTCCTGCCTTCTCAACTGAACTAAAGGATGCTCTCCATCGGTAATACAAGTCAATGGAAACATATCTAAGGTCCTTTTCCTTTCCTCAGAGCCTGCTGGTGAAAGAGGAGATTGCTTTTGTTTGCTAAATGGGGAAACCAAGTCATGGTGGTGACTGGAAAACTCATCGAAAATCACACGAGTGGTTGAGGCTGGGCCCATATGAATCAATCGTTACTGCACCCTTGTCCTACCTTGACAGATCAAAGGTCTTCAAAAACCAGGGAGAAACACAGACAGCCCGAGGTCAGCGTTTGTCCCTGACTGCTAAGAACGACACCTGCTTGGCTGGACCAGCAAACTCTGACCTTAGGCAACAAAACTTAATAGCGGGTTACCCGTAGGCCAGACCGCATTATCACTTTAAGACAGACATTTGCATTCTCTTTCACATTGTTTTGCACCATATCTACTTGTGACCAGAATAAATAGATACAACGTGTGGATTTGCAGATGTGGACAGGGGTCTGAACTGCTCACAACCATACTGAAAAGCCTCTGTGTTCCAGGGTAAACAGTCCCACAATGAGGAGGTTAAAAGAGACTGCAAGTTTGGCACTTGTCTCCCTGAAAAAAAAACCAGTCTACTTAAACAGATATCCTTTTGGGGGTCCAGTTCTGTACATTTTATACTCAACCAATGCTAAAGTTGCTGTCTATACAGTCCAGCTTTGATCTGCTTGCAGGATGTTGTTTTCTCCATCAGCTCAACTTCACTGGCTGAGCTTAGCCTGTATCCTGAGTTTTAACTGTTAAAAAAAGCCCTCTGTTCTTTGAGTCCCTCTCTCAAAGAAAATTGCCAAGTACACTTGATCCTCCAGAATTACTTTCCCCGATTTCAAGCTTCCTAGCTCAACACATTGGTTTAGAAACAATGCACTAACATACTTTGAAAGCTCCTTCCATTTTTTTTTTCCGAATAAATGGCATTCGCTGAGGCCTGTTCTCAACCTCACCCAAGCTGCCTACGAAATCTCCTCGACCACTTCCGTGCATTACTGCTTCTTTCTCCAGCACCCACTGCAGCTGCAGCTGCTGTTTGTTTACCCACCTGCTGCAAATCACCCCAGCAGTGGCTGAATGTCAGTGCCAAGGCTAAAGGTCTCCTCTGTGCGCATGCAGAGTTTTGTAAAGCACTTCAGGATCAAAGGTGTCAGTGAAACACAAGGATATTATAAAAGCCCAGACTTTCCTCACAGCCAGCTTGTCAACTAATTACAGTTGTGTGCTTTGCTGAGAAGCTCAGAAAGGTATCAAGAGCAAAACCCCATGGCATCCTCTGACACTGACAATGCTGTAGCTGAGAGTGCTGCCATTTTTTATGCTTTCAGGACTGTCTTTGAACTGAACGTGAACTTGCATAGATATGTGCCTGATGCACAAGTCAAGTGCACCAGTGCAGTGATCCACCACACTTTCCATCACTTTACACTTAAATGCATGCCAAGCCTCCATAAATTACACTTGCTGCTTTCCAGTCTGCCTCTGACAAGAGCACAGTTGACCTCCGTGTCGCTCGTGCCAGCGGCGCAGAGCACAGGCGCAGCTTGGGTGGAGGACTGCTCGGCAGAGCTATTCCTTCTGGAGGAGCCATCACAAACACGCTTCTTCCTGCCTTGGCCTCTCTGGAAAGCTGCAAGCGATCTGCAGCGTGGATGGACTGACAGCAAAGAACTTGTCAAGGAAATTGTTTGTCTGGGGTTACTTAGGAAGAGTCCAGGACAAAGACAGAAGCAGAACTCGGTCACATGAACCTCAGTGCAGCATCTGAAACTGCAACACTGTCCTTCTCTTCAGAGAGGACTGAGGTATCAGCACCATCATTTCATTGATCCTGTCTAGTCTGACACACACGGATAACACCTCCAAGCAGATGACTGCATGGGTTAATTGGGGAAAAGAAACCAAGAGAGCCACATCTTCCTGCTTCTTATTCTAAGTGCTCTAACAACACATCTCCATTTCTTTGCCCTCTATGCAAGAAACATCAGGGGATGAGGGGTTTTTTTCCCTCCCCCACCTCCCTCACAGTCACTTAAAAAGGGATTATTCTGGCTTTTAACAGGTAGTTTATGAAAGGAATTAAATTACGTGGTTGCCTGCTGCAATAGCAGGGGGGCAGACTCGGTGACCCAGGGGATCCTTTCTAGGACTGTGTCAGCCTATGACTAACGTCAATAAAAATGATTTCATCCCAGCTTTTACGTGTAGGCAGGAGAGCAAACAACAAATTAATGAGAACAAGAAGCTCGGAAAAGCTGGAAGGAGGGGGATGGAAGGGAATGGCAAAACACGTGTGCAGTATTAGGTAAGGAAAAATCAAGCGTTCAACTTGGACTAAAATATGACTTATGAGGCTGTTGATTTCCACCCATACTCCCATGTACCTGATGGGAATAGAATTTAAGTGTCCCAGCCCTGGCTTTGTAAGTGATTTGACAAACTGTTTTCTGTGCTGCCGCCACAGTCACCCAAAATAGGTAAAATATTTCATTTTGGAAAGGAAAACATTTACATGAGGACTTGACCTTTAACTCAATGTCACAAGCTCCCCAGGTGGGAGGCGAGACTGATGGGAGCTTCAGTAGAGTCTAGAAACCTCCTGGAGTAATCACTGTCTCCATGGCAACAAAACACTGACATGGGAAGAGAGGGAAGAGGAAGGAGGGGGTTATGAACCTAAAAACCGCACGGGTTCCCATCTCCATGCAACTTCCAGCCATTAAAGAAGGCCTGTTCACACTTCTGGAGTGGAAAGGGCTTAGACAGCCTGGTTGGGTTTCCCACTTGGTTGAAAGAAGAATCTAGCATGGATGCACCTTCCAAGGGCCACACTTCAAAGCAGGGTCCCAGGAGAGAAACAGCTTCCACCCTTGCGCATATCTCAGCCTTCTGCTGCGACCCTCAAACGAACGTTGAAGAAGGACAAATTCAGAGAAGATTCTACCAGCTCTAGAAACCTCAGTTCATTCAGAAGTGGAGGTAAAAAGCAGCTGAAAAGCGTGGAGACAAATAAGTACAACTTTTTAATCAGAAGAACTGAAAAGCATTCCATTTAGTGGAAAAAAACCCAAAATCCAAAACAAACAAATAAACAAAAACAACAAAAAACCAATACCAAGCAGAAGAAAAGGGTAGCAAGACATCCTTTCAGAGTACTTTTGGCTTGTTCTCATCATTGCTTAACAAGCCAAACAGACTAACTGATTTTTAAATGCTTTACCATGAAATCAGAGTTTCTGGCAGGGAATTTCCACAGGCCAAGTCACCAGGACAGAAATCAAAACTACACCCTCTCAAAACTGAGGAGGTGTGCACATTGATGACCATCTTGAGTCAAAGAATTGCTGATACTGGGACGGGATTCTGGGGACGGTGTTGTCCAAGGTGACCAAGATCTTCCCTCTCCTTGGATTGTATAAACTCACTCAAAACATGGAGAGGTGATGCAGGGTCTGTTCTGACTCCAAAGACAATCTCTATTTAGGAAAATGCCATCTGCCACAGGAGCAATGCCATGTCCAGGTCCTATGTGACCCTGCGTACTCAAGTCTCTCATTCCATATTCTTTGCTAGTGGCTGGAAGTTCTTCAAGGGAGGAACGAAGATGGAGGGGGAGGAATAAGAATTTTGCTTCCTGATTTTTGTAGAGAGAAGATATTTTTCGTCTTGGTGCTAAGCAACAAATGTTTTCTCTTCTTCCATTCAAGGTTTGTGTTTTAAGCCATTTTGTTCTTTTTACTCCCTTCCCTTCCTCCCCCTCTCTCCATTTACTTACAAAAGCTGTTCCATTCAGTCTAATTGGAACAGATGGAAATATAGAAAGTTCCTTTTAAAAATATAAATAAATTATATACACATGCACTACTTATATTATGATCTGGAGAGGGGAAAAAAACATCAAAATTTGAGAGCAAAGAATGTGAAGAGCTAGTACTCATTGTTCTGATGCTGAACTCTAATTTTAGATGTGTTTACAAATGTGTGCCTCAAAAAAAATTTACAGAAAGTGCTGCTCCATAATGTATGGTTTTCCTTCTCCTGCAGCTAATGGTTTTTTGCTAGAAACTAGCAGTTGGAACCTTCACGCAACGCGATTCCATCCTTCAGAAGATGTGGTCTATGAAGTTCACCAAACACTTCCCCCCACACACATACCTTCCCTCTCCACATAAACAACTTATCTCATTTTCCCACCACCCCCTTCTTTTGACCCTGGTACATTTAACTTTGTCTGTAATTATACAGTTTGCATCTGAATTTAGTGCTTCTGACAAGTGACAGCTACTGGATTGACAGCCTGAGAGAATTGCATCCTATTTACCCAGAAAAGGGTAAAGCTCTCAACCTACCTAGTTAATCCCACCATGGTCTTAGAAATTATCTTACCTGAGGAGGTCTCGAAGCACGAAAGGTCAGTGTCTTTATTCCATTTGCTAATGAGAAGACAGATACTTGGAGAAATATGAAGTGACTTGGCCAAACTTAACCAGGAGAAGTGTAACAAAGCTGTGTATGAAATCCACCTTCCTCAGGGTCAGCTCCCTGTCCAGCTGCTCCCCTCCCAGCCCTTCCTTTGCAGAAGGCAACACACTACCTTCATCTCTTGCCCCAGCCAAAGTGCATTTTGAGGTCAGATAAACACACCGTGGACAACACGAACCGCAGAAACCGCTGGAGCTGTCAAAGGCTTCTTCATGGTGTCCCTCTGCTCACCATAAATAGTAAGATACATACTCCCACTCATTTCCTGCAGGCTATTAAGACAGCAGTTAATGGTATTACTGCCATCATGAATAACCTCGATTTTATATATTACCTCTTTTTCAGGCACGAGGAGGATCAAATGTGCAGGCAAAATAGAGGTCTGAAAAGTCTACTTGCCTATCTCCTCCCAGCACCACTGAAGACCTCTGAGCAAGCACATGTCATCTGGGAGATGTTACCGGTCTGCTGAGGGACAGAAGGCTGTATTTCTTTCACTTTCATTTTTGGGAAGCAACTTTTGCCTGTTTGCCTTCCAACTGTTTGCTGAAGGATAAAATTCAGCTTGGAGTATGATTTTATGAGAAATTGTGTTTTTTAATGCAAAGGCTAAATATTGTCTTTTTTGGGAAGTTCAGATGTGAAGGATTTATTTCACTGTTTAATTCAATGGTAAGAGCTTTACAATTAGCAGTGTCTTCTATTTATGAGTGCTGTTGACTACCAAAGCTCTTTGTTCCTATCATAGCCACAGCTAAAACCTCACAATACAATCCAAAAAGCAGAAATATGAGAAATTGATGGGGTAAGGGAGGTGAAATTAAGTCTAAATCTAGTCTAGTTTGATATGTTTTGTTCACCTGAAGTCACTTGATGTCTTTCTATCTGTACTGTACTGCAAAAGAATATTAGATTTCCCAGGATCTGCAACTGTGAGTCAGAAGTTGCTAGGGGTACACACTTAACACAGGTTAAGAAATTTAAAAGGCTGAACTTTCTTTCCTTACTAGCATGCTTACAGCCAACATTTTTCCAGCTACAGATCTCCAAAAGGAACAGAAAACCTGAGGTGCAAGCTAGCTAAGAGACATTACACCAGCTGAGGCTAGCAAGACTCATATGCCGATCCTTGAGTCTTCTGCAGAAGACCCAGAGATTGTCCAGATGGATCTCTGACTCACAGTTGAACCTGGTATTGAGACAGACACAGGAGACCACGACTTCTACTAGAATTTTGTTGAAGAAGGATCAGAAGTGATGTGGACGAGAAATGAAGCAGAGGTACTTGGATCTTCTGAGAGTTCAAGCGGGAGAAAGAAAGTGTGCAAGTACATGTTAGATGCAGACAGGCAGAAAGATCAACTCCATTGTTCCACCACACATGAACCCCTGACTCAGAAAAAAGAGCTTTGTCCCCCTGCCTCTCAAGCACAATGTTTCAACCACCACTATGGAAAGCAGCACAAACAAGACAAAATTCTCACAGTGGGAGAATATTTCCATACCTTTCCCTTGGGCTTTCTGTCACTTTCTGCAAGTTTGCATTATTAGGCAGTTTCCTGGCTCGGGGAGATGGGAGGAATCAATGTGAATTTGCATCCCCTTGATGCCGCCCTAAACTAACCCTCTTCCTCCTTGAAGCTGTGCCAATCATTCATGACATCAACGCCAGGTGCCAGCTGATGTGAAAGGTGTGGGTTCAATTCCCATCTTCACCAAGATCTTCCTAGGTGGCAGGTGGCTTTTCCTCTCCCCTCTGTAAAACAAGCATTTCTTTTCACTGCCCCACTGGGAACTCGAGAGGATAGAACCCCAATGATGCTTCAGCAGCTCCAATTCAAAGCTGGTGGAAATCTTCTGTTGGAAATACTTTGGAACTGGGTGATGGGAGCTATTTACCTGCCATGCTAGTAAAAAAAAAATCTCCACAAGCTCATTTCTAAGTTTTCTGGAAAAATGAAGGAGAAACTCCAGCAAAAGTTACAGGCAAAGAAACTTCACCTATGCGTGTTCCCAGGGCCAATTTACTCAACAAAAATACCTAGAGCCATTTGAAGAGATACATGCCAATTTCTTTAATAAAATTCTTGTCCCTTTTTAGAAAAACAGCACGTTCTGGTCATTCCCCAAGACAGGTAAGAGCCTTACTCTCTCTAAGATGTGTCAAGACAAGCATTCTTTTTTCTCCATGCTGACAAACAACACTGTGGAACTAATGGGTGAAAATCAGAGAACTTTTCCTCCAAGCGTGCAGGGCCCACAAAATCAGGAGTTACGAGGTACCAGTTGAACACCTAGACTAGACAGAAAGGAATGTAATTCCATACAGAGGCAGATAATTTTAATCAGACAGACAATTTAAAGATGCATTTTGTCTTTCCTTCTTAATTGGGGATGAACGTAAATCACAAAGGTAACAAAATCCTCAGTGGTCCCTCTCCCCCCAATTACCTGCCCATGAGCTCTAAGAGAAGAGAAAGCATGAAAGAAATGTTGCCATGTTTTATTTTGGACCATCAGGCAGCAGTTTGTACTGATAGATGTATTTTTGAGAGCATACAGCTGCCTTATTCACTAATTAAGGCTTCTGAGAGTGTAATGAAAAACTGTGTGATTTCACTGCATGGCAAACAGCCAGCACAATTTGTTTCAGATACACAGAAGATATTTGAGTTGCAGATTATCTGGGTTCTGGTAGGGTAAGTTTCATGCAGGTGTGCAGCAAAGGCAAGGAAAAGGGGGCTGGCCCTATATTCCCAGCACATTTGCAAATCCTGACATTGGAATTTCTTCCAGAGGAAAAAAAACCCACAAAGCACTGGGTTCCAGTGTAGCAGCCCTTATCTGAGCAGTGGCCATGGGTACCTGATGACATTACAGAAAATGTGTAGAAGAGGAGGAGGAAGAACAGCTATGATAAATTTGCAAGCTAGCGTAACTTTTAGGGTATTTAAAACAAAAATATTCAAGAAAAGGGCAGGATTATGGCTTTCCAGACTTTATTGTGGCCTTTCAGTACTTGAAGTGGGCCTGTAAGAAAGATGGGGATAAACTGCTTAGTAGGGTCTATTGTGGTAGGGCAAGGGGTCATGGTTTTCAACTAAAAGAAGGAAGATTTAGATGAGGCATAAGGAAGAAGTTTTTTAAAACATTTTTTAAAATATTAGAATAGGTTGTCCAAAGAGGTGGTGGGTCCCTCCTCCCTGCAAACATACAAGATGGGGTTGGACAGGGCTCTGAGAAAACTGATCCAGTTGAAGATGTCCCTGCTCATTGCAGAGCTACAGAACAGATGAACTTTAAACGTTCCTCCCAACTCAAAATATTCCCTAATTCTATGATTCCTTCTCTTGCTCTGTAGCTGGTATGAAAATGCTGAAACATTCAACATTTTTTGTTCTTCCAGCCAAAGGGAGGAGAAAAGCCTCTTTCATATTGTGAGAAGGGACATCTATAAAACAATTCAGGCTTGCTCAAAATTGAGCAGCCCTCAAACAACACAGCTCTGACAAAACAGTCTCCAGACAATGGCTGGTGTAGGCACATATCTCTGAACAAAGTTAATATTTTTACAGTAGAAAAGACGGAACTTAGGCAAGATGCCAGGACCAGGAACCCCAAGAATTGCTGACAGGCTAGAAAAACACTAATTCCACAATAGCATCTATCCCAGATCATCATGGCAGTCTGTCACCCTGACCGCCCTGGCAGCAGCCGTGAGCTAGCAGAGAGTGTGAAAGATGCACACTATCAAATTTACATACATCAAGGAGACAACAATACGACCAAAATTAAAAAGCTACTAATACATAGCAATCTGCCAAATTGAAATTCTGGACTCTTTGGATATCCAACTCCATGTCTGTATCTATTATATTATGAACATAATCTCTATGACTATCAGCAGCTGGAATATAATGGGTTTGCTTTCCTTGGTATTTGGAAGACAGCCTCACTCTTTATCCCAGTGCTCCATAACCAACACTTTTCCCACCATATTCTTTTGCTATAACCGAGATTATATCCCAAACCTTCAGTCAGAAGCCACTGGCTTTTAGATATTAAGGAGACCACTGATCCATGGAGAGAAAACATGCCAGAGAAACAGATTCCTCTCACTGATGAACATATTTTTGGAGAAAAACCTCAGCTTTGGACACAGTTTTGACAATCTGACCAGTACAAGGAAAAGTTGCTACTAAAACCACTCAGGATCCTTAAAGGAAAGAATTCCTAGAAGGGGAGGGAATAGGCAACATCTTGCCAGTTCATTTAAGTTTAGGAGAGATGGCTGCCACAATCTACATCCTTAGCTGCACAGTTTTAGAAGCCACTAGGAGTCACTGGAGTTTTTAGAAAGGATGTTGTACTTAAACTTGCTGACAACTCACTTTTACTGAGGGAGTTTGAAGAACAACAACATCGTCAAGCACTGGACACCCCTGTTTTAGCAGGTGCTTAAAGGCATCTTTCACCATTAACCTAGCTGCAGGGAACAGATGTGTTTCTTTGGTAAGTTTGTTTATTATTTGTAGAACATAACGTATTTTTGTTCGGTTTTCAAAAAGTTCCTTTTGTTTAGATGCTTTTCAAAGTGATTGTCTGCTACACAGAGACAATTTCATTAGAACTTGCAATGAATTTGTTTCCTCCTTTTTTCTGACCTCAGAATAAAATCTACTATTTTTCTGCCTGCCCTTGCTAACAGTGATATCAGTCAACTGTTCCATGTCTCAACAAATCACAGCAATTAGCAACAAACATCACCACAGCACAAACATTTCTAAAGACTGTCCACAAAACACGTCCAGAGACGATATTCAGAACACATGAATCAAGAAGCTCTTAACACACCAGTCATGGGAAACCTAATTAATCTGATTCAAAACAAACACTGCAGCCAAACGTTAAGTGACATTAACCAAGCTGGAAAAGACTTCTACAGGAGCAAAGTGAACCTTTGACATGGTCAGTGAAGCAGTACTGCGATTTAGAGAGGGAGGAGGGTTTGAGGGATGGATTGGTGCAAACCACGGCGTGGCGAGAGTAAATCAAACAGGACAGAAGCTCCCGCTCAAAACACTGAGCTCCGTATGATCCTGGTCTTGGTATATCTTGCCATGACATATTATGGGAGGAAGCAATCAGCACTCCCTCTGAAACCATCAAGGTATTATTTCAGAGCTTCTGAGTACAATGACGTCGCCGCTGATTTTGGTGAGATCTTCTGTGTGTTTTGTACCTCTGAAAGCCAGGCTGCACACTTTGGTTCCCATGTAGAGCACTGAAAGTCTAACTTTAAGAACACAATTAAAAATAAGCTACAGAGATTTGAACGTCTATTCCCGCCTTTGAGAAAAGAGTTGGAACCCACAGGGGGCCAGCACTTTCATTGTCTTTACAAATCCTATTGCCCTCCTCAAAAGAGTAACATTCAATCCGCTGCTGCATCTGAAAAGACTGCAGGAAGGCACCATGGCCTTACCTTGGTTTAGGCTAAACAATTGCATCGTGGCTGTGAAGGAAGGAGGAAACAAAGGCACCTGCCTCTATTACTGAAAAATATGTCAATATTGGGACGATGGTCACCAACAAAGTCTTGAGTTCTTTATTGTGGTTAGGCCACATGGCCACAGGGCCTTAGCTACTACCTAAGGAACAGTGCCCCAGCATGGTTAAAAAGCTGTTATGCACCACCCCAGAGTGGATGCATTTCCCTTCTCAAATAAAAAATAAATTAAAAATCTAGTTTATAGTGAGAATGGCAGGTCACCTTGAACACATCAGGAAAGAATATGGCACTTCCAGCTTTATGTGATTTAGAGATGTTAACTAGTGACTTTACCAGCCTGCACAGCTTCTGTAGTATGTTAGGTGCTTCAAAAAGTTTATGACATTGCCTGTTTTAAGCATGATAATATATGAGGATATTACCTCTGAACAACCACTGTACTTCATTTGACAGAACAGGTCATAACGAGCCTTCACTTTACACCTTTGAAGCTTTGAATCAAGGGTAGGATTTTTGTCCATTTCTGTACTAAAGCCGCTAAAATCGAGGTCCCTTTCCTCTCCTTACTACAGAGTTTGTGGTTTTTTTCTACAGTCCTAAAAAAAGTGAATACTCTCAAAACAGGGACATATGTTGTTCTAAACCCTAATATTAAGCTGTTTCAACAGCCAAGTATGAAAGGATCAAATATATTGTTGCAGTTGCCTCACTGACGAACTACGGGTTTATACATGTTCAGTTTTCTTCAGTAAAGAGTTTTTCATCACCATGAGGGGGCAAAGCAAATATGCTGCCTTGCCTATCATCACTTCTGGGGTTTGGAGAACATTTGTCATTCACAATTATGGTTTTAGATTTTACTCAACGAGAGTAGAGCCGGAGACAGAGATTCCTTCCACTTCACTTTAGATACACGGCTGAGGCTCTCAGAACAGACTGTGATGGTTCAAAGTTATTTATGCAGCCAGCGAATGCAGAGAGAGGGGTCTCAGGAGGGCTGTTTGTAACCACAGCCTGCTGGGTCAGGCCCAATATCTATTTATCCCAGTCCCCCATCTCTGGTAGTGGTCAGTAATGGCTATTAAGTGAAAAAGCACAAGAACAGGACAAATATGTATGCTCTCTTCCTAGTAGACTCTGTTAACCTCTGCTATCTGCATCTCAAAGATTTGCTGACTCCAAAACAGCAACCTTAGATTTAAAAAAAAAAAAAGGCAAAACACTCGAGTGGAGTTATCTGAACATTTGCCTAGTCACTTTAAGATGGGGAACTTCTGCCAGCCACATCATGCTGCAAAGATAGGCAGTGATGTAGAAACCAGTGCATGGCAATGATGCAGAAACCACTGCCATAACATCATTGCTTCAAAATCTTCACAGGGTGCTCGTATCAGATGGCAGGATATGAGTAGGTATCAGTAAAAAACCTCCAGGGACACTCCAGCCTCTGGAAGCAGAGGTAAAAAGGCCACAGAGCCAAGATCAAACTACTTTTTGAGCATCCAAGTAAAATGCAGAAGCACTGTGGGCACTTCTGATAAGAGGAGCCAACAGTATCCGTCATGTTTCGCTTGTGAGGGGCTGACAGGGTGTCTTGCTTCAAGGTGCAAAAGAGTTAGAAAACAGTGAGACCCTCAGCTCAGCCATGTAATCCCCAGTCCAAGCATCTCCTCTCAGATCTACAGCAACTACTTAGCAGGAGCAAAACCACTGCTGCATGCTGGAGAGGTTTCTGTGGGGCTTCCTGGGAAACACTGAGATACTGAAATGCTATTTTCAAAGATGGTTTCTAAGCAATATATTTAGCTTTATCAAACTCAGTTTAAAGCCCCAAATTTATCAAAGGGAAAAAAAAAAAAAAAAAAAAAAAAAAAAAAAAAAAAAAGAAGAAGAAGACTGAAAATAGACTGAAAGTCTATTTTTTGACAAATTGTTTTTACACAGTCTTTTTTTTAAGCTAGCAGCATACACACAGCTGTACCACTCTTCAAAAGGCCATGTAAATCACTTTCAGGTCCTCTGGCTTTTGGCTCCCAAACTGATCCAGTAATCAGGTATCATGTTATCTGTTTAGTCTGTGCAGTCAATACATTGCTATTTAAGTTGCATTATCACCGAGATATATTTGGTACAACATCTGCAGGGATTGTATTACAGAACACTTAATTGTTTGCATAGCCAAATGCAGGGCTATTCAATCGGCCCCATGCTAGTCAACAAGAGACCTCAAAACATGACCCCGTCTCACCCCATATCTGCATTGCTTTCCCAGACTGCTGTAGGGACAGGACCTGATCTACGTCTTCTGGACTCCACTGCTGGTTGCCACTGCAGTGGACTGCAGAAAATGTAGTACTTGTGCACACAGAGCTCTCTGCACCGTGCTGAAAAATATCACAGAGCTGCTTCATGCTCTCGCCCTCCATTAAAACATAGGCTGAGTTGAAAATGAGCCAGTGGTGTCCAATGTGATTCATATGTCGAGCTTAAGGCCAGAGTGAAGGAGGAGAGCAGAGCAGACACCTCTGGTACAGGGCTAAAGGTCAAAAGGCAGAATTCAAAGGGGTGTGGGGAGGAGCAGTGTTTTAAATTAGCTCTAAATTAGCACTGTCCAGCTGAAAAGAAAAGGAAAAGCACCCGGAGTCACAGGACTGACTACCTCTACCTGGATCTGCTAGACAGGCCGTGACATAAGGGAAAATATATATTACCTTCTGCTTTGCATGAGTTGCCTATTGCCACAGTCCTTCAAGGTCTCCCATACAGGGGGAAAACATCTCCCACTGTTGGGAATGACACGGATGCTGGGAGACTCACAGTGGCAGGTACCTACTACAGGGAGGTAAAAAGGCAAATCCATTCTGCACGTGTGACCAAGGCTTGTGGCTCAGCCACTTCCAGCTTGCTGCTGGCAGCCTGGATATTACCTCTAAGATAAATGAATAAGAGTTTAAGGTCTTATTGGATTACTGTTTATTGAACTTTATAAATTCCAATTAACAGACCCCTGAGCAATACGAGACATGTAGTGTACTCTTCATTTTATAGTGCAATTATTACTGAGTTTATCCTCAGCTGAACAAGAGGTATTAATGGATAAAACATGGGAAAGAAGACATACTAATAGATAAAAGCAGATATTGGAGACACGGAGATAAACAGATACAACCAGGAGAAAATGCACAAGGCAAGAAAGAGCACACGTGTTTGGCTGATTAGGTTATTTCATTGCTTATACTACTATGCAGGAGGCCTACAGGAAATAGATGAGACAGTTACACAGATGAGTAAGTGGCCTAAATATGCAGGCAGAAGAAGAGAGTTGGGGAGGGGGGTAGGGGGGGAAGAAGAAGAAGAAAAAAAAAAAGAGATAAAAAGCAGTCAAAATAGGACAGATTTTGGAATTTATCATTTTCACAGTTGCTCTAGAGGCATAAACATGTTGAGAAAGATCTCCCAATTCAGCATTTTGCCAGCATGCAGAGAAAGTTGTACTAGTGAATCTTTGGTACTATTTAAGATAAGAAAACATGTGCAGAGTGTTCACCCATTAATTTATACAATCAAGATGCAATGCAATCTCTCCTTCCCCACCGGAATATGGGACAGAAACCAAGTTGCTAACACAAGAGCTGTAGGAACTCAGCTCCATTAAAAACCATGATGAAAGGAAGGTGTTTTTAAAGATGCTACAGATATTTCAGGCCTTCTTTGCCCCCCCCCTTCTCATTCCCACCTGCCTTTTTAAATTTTTTTTTTTTATTTATTGAGCCTGCGTGTACTGTCTTTTTCAGAGATAAGAGGAGCATGTATGTATATAACCTCCAGCAGTGACTAACTACATTGATCCAGTCCGTGTTGCCAGGGCTTCGTGGCACTTTCACATGCTGAATATGAGAGCTCCCCTACCTGTTTTCTGCAGGTATTATGAAGTGGATAAAGGAAACATGTTCATGTTGTCTTCATTTCATGCTTGAACTTGCACATTATGATTCTCTGCTGGTGGGAATATTATTAGCATGGTAGTTTCCAGTTCCTTCTCCCCCATCCCACCACGGTGTCAGAGCCCAGGTGTTCCCTACAAATTTGAGCGTCTCTCAGAACTCACAGCTTAGGAGATAACACAAAAGGTGAGTATCAGGTCTTTTGCTTCCTAAAGTCCCAAATACGGCTAGTGTCAGCTACTGAATTCAAAACAGGGGCTGAAACAAAACAGATGATTTCTAAAGTTGGATGACTTCTTCTTGGCCCATAGAAAAATTGACCCAGAAACACCACAGCAAGCTGAAGGCATGGTTTCATCAGCAATCTTAACACTCTCCTCCCTGGGAACCAATGTCAAGGGAGATGAGGGCTGGGGAGATAATCAGACGTGCTCCAGCATCACTAGCAATTTAAAATAAGATTGTGTGGCTACACCCATGTGTTGTGTGCACTTGTGATGAAAGCCCTGAACCAGCACAGCTGCAGTCTGAACACAAGGCTTGCAAAGGAAGGGCAGGACAGCAGAGCTGCACATGAGGATCACCATTGTTAGGGTATTTAGATTCTTCCCACCTGTGACTGAGCTTGAAACTGATCTTAATTCTGTTCATCCACAAAATATTTCTCCTTGTCATGCAAGAGTTCCTGGGGAGAGCTGCCAATGGTCTTGTTCACTCCCCGCTCCTCAAAGGAAAACAGGGTTAGTTGTTGCAGCCTGGTCCAAGTTTTGTCTTCTCCTAAGGGTCCTGCATGGGAGAGCCACTGGAGCTGCAGTAGGTAATGAACTGCAGCAGCAGGTACTGCAGTAAAAAATCAAAACCTCCAAATTTCTCTCTGAATTCTATCCGGAAGCTTCTGCCCATGCAAGGAAGGTGCAAAACTGTTGATTTAGTAGTGTCTTAAATGAACGAGTCTTCTCTAACATGAGGCAGAAGACACCAACATTAACCCCAACCAAGGCTTGTAGCTGCTTTTCAAAGCCTTTCTCTAAATATCAGGGTGATTTTACCAGAATATCGGTACAATCAAGTTTAAGAAACCTGTCAACCTCAACACTCTTCTTATAGCTCCCATCCAGGGACATCAATCATAGGAGTAGCTTGCCTTCTCAACTCCTTTCCTGTGTTCCCTTCCCCTTTAGATTCTTGGAAGCTGTAATACCCATCCCCTTTAAAGCTATTAAGTAGAGAGTGGAAGTGAAATATTTCTCCAAGAGCACCTCTTGCTGATGAAATACAGCCTCCTTATGCAGGCGCTGACCCAACACGGGGCCGTCAGCAGAGCTGCAAACTCTCCCTCAGGTTACAGGTTGCACAGCTCCTCAACAGCTCCATGAAAGACAGCAATGGAGTCCCAGGTCAGGCAGAGTTAATCTACTCAAAGGGCTGAACATACCCCAGAAAGTAATGCAAACCNGAGCCCCCCACCCTGCAATAGATCATACAGAATGGATCACATTAATTTTCTATAAACTCTATCAACTTGAGTGGCATGTCCTTAAGGGTTAGGTGATTGATATCCACAATGAAGTCTTATAATCTAAAATCATATTAATATTAATATTAAAGATTTTCTGTCCTTTATGTGCATCATTAAATTCTGAGTATAAGGTGAAATTGACAACATACATTTTGACAGCTTATCTATAATAAATATGCAAATCTTGATACCAGCATGTCATCACAGACTTTGCTGCTCCTTGAAATATCAGAGAGATCCTTTCTTTATATGACATTTACAGTGAAAGATCAGATATAAAGCATTTTGTATGACTGAGATTTTCATTGGTTTGGTCCTCAAGTACAATGATAGGGGCTTCGTATTCCATTGGCACCAGCATTATCCCTCCTTCCTGTCTCCTCTTCATGACACCATAGTGGGGAAAAAAATTCAAGTGTTTCCACTCTTTCTCTGCACTCCTTACAGAAAATGAATTTAAAAAATGTACTCTCTTAAGGAATCTTAGCAATGTCTTCCCTTAGGCTCACAGATACTACCAAAAAGGTGATGATTCAACACAGGAGGGTTGTATTTAGCCCAGGAGAAGGATTAAATGACTTAATAGACAGGATGCCAGCTGTTCTTAACCCTGTGAGTCTACCTCAGACCTCTGCAGTGCCACCCCACTCCCACAGAGGATTTAGAAGCCCAGACCTGATGAAGGCAGTATTTTGGAGCAGTACCCTGCCGGTTCCAGCCCAATATTCACACAATCCCACCCCACGGACGCCCACTCCATCGTATCACCTGGTACAAGCACCCCATGCTTCTGTACTCACAGGAGTTCAGAAGGCTGGCATCAAGATTTGGATTTTCAGCCTGTTGCTTGGCGGGACTCTGCACATGCAGTGTGAGGCAATGTCCCTCCTGGGCCACAACACTGGCAGGGAAAGAGATCCAAACCAACTGTCCTGTGCTGACTTTTATGCATTTTGGAGCCCTCAGCCGTCTCCTACCTCCATCAATCCTTATTAGAGACTGCTGCCAGACAACAGTGTCAGGAACACTGGGGAAGAGGGGTGGGTATTGTGAAATTGCTGTGACTAGCAAAAAAACCATCTAATTTTGATTGGGAATTTGAAGCATAACTAATCTAAACAGCTAATCACAAATTTTACACTACCTTTAGAGAGAGTGTGCACATGTCCATGTACACATGCAACAGATCTCATCCTCTCTTTCCAAATTAGTCCTTGCATATTCTTGTAGAAAAAGAATTGAAAGAAAATATAAGGAGATTTTCAATGAAGACAATAATTCATGAGAAACCAACCCAAGGCTATGAAATTTATTGTTTCAAGGTCTGTTACAACCATTTATTTCTGTCAAGGGCAGGGCACAGGTAGAACAGGAACAAAAAGATCAAAGAACGCTGAGCCATTTTTACATCTTTTTGTCTTCTGGTCACAGCCTGATGCTGGCCATGACATGTGGAATATGAGCAGGGCAACAGATAAGCCAGTCTGTGATAGAGGCTTCACTGTAGAGTCCATATATGTGCGTATGGACAGTTGTACTGAATGGGAATAATAAAGGTAGTTTACCCTACAGTCACTGAAGGATTCAGTGCTGATCCATTACCACATGGCAAAAGCATGAACCCCGGCAGTATGAACAGAATAGGACCCCTGACCCTCAGGGAAGACAGAAGTTTCATAATTTGTTCAGGTGCTGAAACCTTCAGGGTCTTTTATTTTCAAAAAAGCAGTAGGGAGTGGCCAGGGAAGACCAGCCCCTTTCTCCACAGACTTTTCAATGTTGCCAAGTCACCCCTCCCCTTTCACCAAAGTCACAGGTCACTGTATTTAATAGCAACTAGCTTTACTCAACAGCATCCTCCCTTTCACAACAGGTTTGCATGAAGAGTTTTAATGCTTCAGAAATTTCCACTTCCCAGAATGGCTAAGTTGTTTGGAACCTGCAAGGGAAATCCTTCTGCCAGAGAATGAAATCTGTGTCAAATCAGGCATCTCCCAATTCATCCTGTCAGCAGCCAGCCTCTGCTCACAGCCACATCACACAGCAGCTGCAAGCCACGAGATGTGGCTGAGGGCTGCCACCCTGCCTGCTGTGTAGGAGGCCAAGCAGGAGCTTCCTACTCTGAGAGATCCAGCTCCAAAACGTGGGGTATAAAGACCACGAGTTCCACAGGAAGGGATGCAACCTCTGCAAGCTACAGAGAGTCATGTCAACAGGATGTGTTGTCAATACTGACCCCAAGACAGGCTGTGTCTGCAGAGGAGTAGGGGGTAAATAAAGGAGGTTTTATTTCTTCTTTCCCTGCACTGTTCCCACAATTAACACTCAGCTCCCGTGTTGCATTCATCTCTGACTAATCCTCCCCTGCATTATTTTTTATTTGTGTTGACTTGACACACCTTAATCCCTGAGTCAGCTCCTATTTCTTGCTAAACCAAAGGTAAATTATACCAAGTCTACCCAGCAATGTTAAAGCCAGCAGGATTTATAATGCAAAGCACCTGCTAAAAATACCCAGGCAAGCACACCAACTGCAAGAGCTTTCCACGGCACCAGAGACAAACATGTCACACCCGGAAGACGCGGAGCAAGATGGGGGTAAAACAGTGCAGCTCGTGAGAGACCAGGTCTCTGTCCTGCACCCTGGACCCATTGAGGCAGGAGAATTTCCCTCTTGTCCCCTGCTCCTGCAGTGATTTCTCACACTCCCATGCCCTGGAATGGTGGCTGTGTCACGAGTATGACCCATGTCACTCACTACACCTTGCCTTCAGAGCAGGCAGAGTGTTCTCTTTCCATCACACATGTGTTTCTGCTCGCTCTCAGGGGACTCCTCACCCAGGGCACTGCCTGTGTGTACTCCCTCACCTCACTTCACACACGCTCCACCAGTACCACACTGCTATGCTTTATTTCTGCCTTTCTCCCATTCCTATTACCCCGCCCAGCTCAACCTCTCCCACTTGTCCCACTCTCTCTGCATCCACGTCCCAGGCACCGAGTGTCACTTGCGCTTCCTCTCCCTCCCTCCTGCCTCCTCCCTCCAATCTCTCTTTCGAGCTTGCAAAAGCCCGTGTGCCAGGTGGGAAGACAGTTTTTTGATTCATCCACATTATCAGCAAAGTGCATCCAGATCTGAACAGCCCTGTCAGCTCTTGAGAAATGAAACAATAGCAAATATCTGGTGAATTTCATGGTTATCAACACTCCTAATCAGGCAGATGAACTGTAAAAAAAAAGCATTCATTACTTTGAACTAATGATTCCTTAACATCTTTGCTTTTGGAGACTTGACTCTCTTCAGTTTCCCATATTTATTTTTAAATGAATTGGAAATCCAGCCCTTTTTTGCCCAGGAATTTCTGCAAAATCCTGGAGCCTGAAGTCTCGTTCCCTCCTCCCCCTCCTCCAGCTTCTGTTTGCAGAGCATCATTATCATTATGTAATGATGTTTCTGTCGAGCTAGCAGAACTGCATAGTAAAGCGCATTAACCTGGCGATAACGGATCACTTACATTTTTTATCATGATCTATTGCCGAGTTAGCACACCGGGCCACTTCCAATAGCACCGCGCACTCGATAAATTAGTGTGCTGGCCTAGAACCTGTGATGGAATATTGTTTGGATTTCTGGTGGCTCTGCAACTAATTGTATTTTTCCCCATCTGTTTGCTTTGCCTTGACTCAGGGCTGTCGAGGGAGGAGAGTGTAGAGGATGAGCGAATAAGAGAACCGTCTGTGTAAGATTTATCCCTTGGCACTAATTGTCTCACCCTCTGCTTCATTAGGACCTTTCCCATCAACTCATCCCCTGTTGGTAGCCTCCAACTCTGCCTCATCCAGGCAAGGTGCTGATCCTCTCCTTATTCTTTGTAGGGAGACAAGGTTTTTTCAAGCTGCTAGCAGTTTCTGTACCCAGATCAGCTCAGGTGGCCTACATGTCTGAAATTGTCTCAGAAATATCTGGAATAGAACTGGGTACTCCAAAGTTTTGACTTAATACAGCATTGGTCTCATTTACAAACCCACATGCCTCAGGAAAAAAAAAAAAATCCAGCTTCTGAAGCACGCATCAAGCCAAGGGAGAACTCAAGCTGTTTCAGCAACCAACAGCAAAGCCCATGCAACTTCTAGACTTCACCCAAAGAAGAAATTATAATGTTTTCTGAAGTCAGTAGTTTTTTGTGAGGTTAACACAGGAGATTCTTCCCAGGTTCAGTCAAGACAAGGTCTCTGTACAATGATGGCAGGAGCAAGAGATGGATACCTGCAGTCCTGGCAGCTCACCTGATGGCCCAAAGAAAGGAGGTACATAGTGCTGTACCCTCTTTGTTCAAAGCTTCTGCAGTGGACACCCCTGATACAGAAGGGGTTTTGTGTCCTTTTTCTCGCAACCCTCATTTATTTTCCTTGCACGTCAACAATCAGGGACAAAAATAAATCATATTGCCACTACTTACATCGGACCTACAAAGCCAGATTATGGCACCGGGTATCTCTGTGCATAGTCCTTTGAGAGCTGCCCTGTTATTACTGCAAGCTAAGCAGGTCACTAGAGAGACCTAGAGGTCCCAATTCTGGAAACTTATGCATGTAATCCTTGTGCCACTGCTGACCACAACAAGTTTATTTGTGTACTTAAAGTTAAAAAACTTCATGAAGTGCTTGCAGGATCAGAGTCCTATTTCCCTGGATGGTAGTTCTGCTGCTGGTAAATAAGTGCCAGGAAATAGAGCAGAGACATGCTGGTTTGTGCATCCCCAGGCACACAGAAGACAGAAGCAAACTCTAATATTTACCAACCTGAAAAAACGGTAAAAACCTGGAGTTTCCAGCTTCCCTGACAGTACTAGCAGCAGAAGAGTGAAATAAATTAAATAATCATGCCATAAATACTAATTAATTGCCATTAAAAAGTACTCAAATCGTTTAAAAGAAAAATGCAGCCATTAATCAGAATAGCTCAGGTACCTAAATAAATATTTACTATTATGCGTGCATATTTAATCTACCTACCCATCAAAGACTAATGCTCTCTTCCTTGCCAGTGAGGCTTATTAACATCCTAGAGGGATAAAACAGCGTCCCAGAACTGTGCAGGAATGTGGCACAGGGATTTAGGAGTAAGACAGTTGCACAGGCAAAAGCATAAGCCGGCAAAGGTGGTGCTATATATAGCCTTACATCCAGGAATAGCCTCATCTTATTACTTGTGTTTAAACTAACAGCTCTAGGCCCTAATGCACAAACTCATTGTCCCAAGCAAGCCCTTCTTAATGGACAGATCCCATCCTGAGCATCTCCTAAGCCTACACATCAAAGTCTTCTCGAGGCTGGGATTTAACATATTGTATTAATGAGAATTACTTCCAAGGAACTGTGCTAGAGAGCGGGTCTATCCACAGCTTTCAGAAAACAAAAAAAAAAAGCCCTCCATGTTTGAAGTCTGCTTAGAGATGATTTTTTAGGGGGGCAGGTCGGAACAATTTTCAGGAGAACAAAAATCATCTAGGAAAGAAAAACGTAAATACCAGACTTTAAGCGGGGGGTGGAAGGCACAACTGGCTTTGTTTGAGAACACACAGTCCAACTCAAAGCTCACAAAGAAGAAATGAGCATACTCCCAATCTGAAACAAAGAGACTTAGCAGTCTACTACCTACTGCAAAGTAGACTCTTTGGGGCCTTTGCAATGCTTCCACCCCTTGTGTTGAGAAGTCATCCCTCCAAAAGGTGGGCTAGAGAGTGCTCTCACAGAGGGGAAACCTTGACAGCATACAGCTTGTGGGAAGGAAATGATAAAAAGAGAGGACATTGGGACTCGTTTAGATGTTATTATGTGATGTTTCTGGTGCAGTCCTGAACTTGTGTCCTCCTGCTTTTTGAGTAAATTGCTTTTCCAGGTGTCTTCAGGGGAAATTAAATATAAACAATTAATAAGTATTGGAAAGACTATTTTTAAGTGTTCTCAGGAGCATTTGCTATGATTGCAATTATTTTTAATAAAATAAATGAATGGAAAGGTTTTGAGGTTTCTCCTGGTTTCGTTTAATTTTGGTTTTTTTCCTAATTGGACTTTGATAATTCCCCCCATGAAATACAAATGGATACTTCAGTAGTGACAAAACTGAGAAAGACTCAAAAGGCAAGCAAGTCAGTTAAGCTTATAAGGAGGGCTTGCTGCAAAAAAAAATTTGGTACAGTTTTATAAAATCTCTCCTAACTTCTTACGTAGAGAGAGTCAAAGGGTTGTGGACAGGAAGGAGATACCTTGGGAGCTAAGCTTTTTTAAACACAACTGCCTGTAGAATGGCAAATACTTTTCCCACTTGCTAACTTCTCTGATGTGGTGTTTGCTTCTGTTGAAAGTGAATTTCAGAGCTTATACATTCCTTAGCAGTTAAGGAGTTACTACCCTATAGCTCTGACTGACCAAGTTCCATTCCTATTCTCCCCGAAAGAAAAGAGTTAGGCTACCCCCTTCTAGGTGGGCAGTGTATGAACTTATGTTCATAAATGACAAAACAAGGAAGTATTTCCTTTTTAGTGACTAAAGAGCTCAATTCAAAACCAGAGTCAGGTGTACACCTTCGAAGGGATTTCAACAACGAGTTTGCTATGTAAACATTTTAGATGCAGCTGTACAGCACCCTCACTGTGGATGGACCATTAATTCACACAGAGTAGCTCTAAAAAGGAAAAAGTTAAAGAAAAAAGAAAATGGCTTTACAGCCAACACTTGAGCTGTCGCTTTATTGACTTTGGCAAAGTAATGTGAGTTTGTACCAGCTGGGAACCTGCATGACAAATGCAGTGAGTGGGAACCAGGTCTGATCTTACAAAGAGCTCCTGCCTCCATGTGAAATCACTTCAGCCTGGAGAGCTGTCAGGAACAGGAGCAGAGCTTTGCAGAGGAGCCTGCCAAAGTCCATCTTCCTTTCTGAGCAAAAAAAAGTCTATCCCCTCTCCAAACTATGCGAAAGAACCCCTTTTTGTCCTAATCCCATATTGTTGCACCTTCTGTAGATAATCCTAATGGGAAGAAGAACAATTTTCAGGAACTAATTTGGTGAGCTTTAGGGGAAACAGTAGAAAGTGCTAAGACATCAATTGCCTGTCTGATACTTTCCCAGAAATGAAGTGGGGTTGCCAGGGGAATAAAAAAACCTGAAGAGGGGAAAAAAAAAAAAAAAAGAAAAAGAAAAAAAGGAAAAGAAAAGCAAGCAAGCGAAAAAGAATGGCATTGACTCAAAAGTTTGAGTACACCTGCACACCTGCACTAGAGGAATTATGTAATGGAAAGGCAAGGCCTATGAAGGTGTTTAGTGTTAAGGAGCACAGACATGAGCTGTCTGTTGACATCATGTGGACAGTGTCTTCTAAACCTGGTGTTTATTCTGTGACTGCATAAAATTGATATTCCCTGTTCACAGGTTGCTGTGGTGGCAGCTGAGAGAACCAGTGTTGTTTTGGTGCTTTCAAAAAAAGAAGAAGACTCTCTTGTCACTCACCTTTCAGTAGTGCTGAAGAATCTCCTGCTTTTCACTGATGACATTGTGTTTTTTTTGCTTTGTTTTCCGAACAGCATATGTGCTGCTCTGCCCTGCCTTGTGGCTCTGTGCAGCCAAACGGGGGAGCAGAAAATGGAAGCAATTCCACGTGGCTCAGATGCAGTCTGGGACTTGCATATGCAAAGCTGGAGCAGGTGTGACTGTCACTGTAACTGCGTGGGGTCTCTTGCATGAGCAGTCCAGCGTGTGTGTCTGTCTCAAATCTACGTCAGCCTTCCAGCTGTGATACTTTCCAAAGATGTTTGCAGGAGGGGGATAAGCTAACCTTGGTGACTCTGGCATCCCCTTGAGGAGAAAAGTCCTCCTAGGATGTTTCAGCAGGAAGACTTTAATGTGAGCAGTTTAGATTTACTATAGAACTCCGTAAGTTTTGATATCTTGTGGGTTTTTTGCTGATTCTTTCTCAGGATTTATTGTCTTTCTGTTTTGCTTTAAGTGTAAGGCAGGTTCAAATCAATGTTTTAGAAAACAGCAACTTGATTCTTTGTCCTTGGCCCCAGCCTGTTTCTCTCTGCAAAAAAGCAATGTTGTTTTTTTTTTTTTTTCTGTCAACTGTTAGAGAAACTAGAAGCTTTGTGTTTCCATGACCTAGCCTGGTTTTTCGTGCCAAGGAGATTTTAATAGAAAATCCTCAGAAAACCCAGTGCCCTAAACATTTCAGATAAACATTTGTCTCGTCTATTTGTGAGGAGAGAGAGAGGTTTTGGTTGGGGATCTCAGGCAGCTGATCTGGGTGTGCTGAGCACAGCTGGGGGACGCTGCTGCTGGAGGTGGCTCTCTGGACCAGCGCAGGGGAGCGAGTGCCCCACCAAGTACATGGCAGTGATTTGATGTGACAGCTCCTACTGTTCCCAAAACAAACAGCGTGCACCAAGAAGAATCAAGGTGGTGCTTTGGATGTGGCAATAGGAGGAGATAAAAATGTTTTGCTGCTTCTCGTGTCTTAATTCTGGACCAGAGATTTGAGAAAACGATGCTCTGGTAAGGGCATTTATGCGACTCAGAGGAGACCTCAGATCTGGGCCCTGTTCCAAGGTATGGATTCGTTAGAGAAGGAGTATTTATGCTGATGGAATAGGTGCTTTTGGGGTTGAGTAGAAACTGAGCAGGGCCTTTGAGGTTGGGACATAAGCACCACAAATTGTGGTCTAGACGTGTTTATTTATTTATTTATTTATTTATTTATGGCTGTAGCTCCAGCTTTTTCCTATATCTCAATTTCTGTTATGTAACTGGGAACAGAAGCAGCTTTTACCTTCTAGGGGCAAAATAAGGATATAGGCTGTAAGGGGCTCTTGCATGATGATGGTGTAAAGTGCGTAAATATAAAACTCTCTCTGACCTCACTGATGGCACAGAGAATGGTGCAGCATAAGGAACACTGGGCTGGTGGTCAAAAAACTTAAGTTCATTTTTTCCCTTGGCTGCTGAGTTGCTGCATGGCCTTGAGTGTATGACTTCCTCTCTTCTGTTTCTTTTGGCTTGTGTTTTTGTTAAAGAATGAACAGCACCTTGCACTGTGGGGCACTGATTGCAGCTGAGCTTTCCAAACGTAACCATATTGCATAAGGCAAACTTATGAATTATTTCTATTGGTTGTCTGATAGAAAACAAATTTATTCTTACTCTTGTAGTAGAATGTCATTACTATTGCAAGGAAATGGAGTTTCTCCCAGCTGTGCAAAGCTGGTGACAGAACTAGGCAGCTTTGAACTTCCCGTGAATTTGCTAATGCATGAATCGTCACTGACTGGCAAGTAGAATTTTTCTTCATGTTGTTTGTGGGTGAAATTCATTCCTGTTTAGGCTTATACAGTCATTTAAGCTGAGGCTGACATAGAAGGCTTAAGGATTTCATAGGTGTGAGATTGCTCTCTGCAGAGGAGTTCAAGCTTTTCATCTCCTATCTGTCCTTAGTTTTCTGTTAAGACGGATTATGTGCTGTTAATGTTAATTTGGAGCTAGAATCAGAGTTGCTGTGAAGAGTCAGAGAGTTGGTGGGGAGAGTTAAACAACAATGATTTCAGTGGAGCGTCATCTATTTACAGTCGTGTTCTGAATCAGACACTGGGAATTTAGTTCAATGACTCGTGGTTTTGCATCGGTTGACTGGAAGTCACATAAACTGTCTCTTGCCTGATGTAAGGCCAGAAAGAACAAAAGAGCTGCTTCCTGTTGCATCAGCTTCTTTTCTAATCCTAGACAGAGACACTCGTTTAAACCTGGACCTCATGAATCATTTCTTAAACACAAAGGCTAGGTAAAGTCTGTGGTAGTGGAGAACTGAAAAAGGTTTCTGGATTGCTCACAAGAAATTCAGGGTATCCTTGCAGATTACCAGAAACTCATCTGTGGAGAGGGATCAAGACAGCTTGAGGGGCAACCTTCCTGTCAGCTAATGTTACTTACCTACCTTGTCTCCTTGGAAAGAGGGTGTATTTTTAGATTTGTTTTCAGAAGACAAGGCCACTGATGGTGCTGTTACTGTCTCTGACTCTCGCCTACTCCACTCCAATGATTTCTGAAAATCTATTCAACCTCAGAAAACTTGACTAGGTCAAAAACCCCAGTGACCGAACTGGAAGAATTGCTATGAAAATGGGTGTCTGAGTAGAGAGGAGAGATTTAAATTAAAGGTGCCTTAGTGAGAGACCACAGAGATGGCTCAACTACGCTAGCTGAAATAACTCAAGTTCTGTTTTGGCCACACGAAGCTCCGTGTCCGTGTCAGGACACTTCATCCTGCTAGACTAACTAATTCTTTACTAAAAAAAAGGAAAGGCAGCAGCTGGAGTAATGTACTTCTGCTCTGAGGTTGCTAAAATCATTGTACCTAACTTGGTCCAGGCTCGTGAAGTTTCTTTGAGTGCTTGATGATTCAACAGCCTGTGTACCCTGCTATGAAACAAACACAGAACTCATTAGGAAAATGTGCAGGAGCTGGAGTGTGTCTTCCTCATCAGGGATGCGTCTGTGTGAGAACACATAAAAGATGACTTGCAGCAATTATGTCAGAGGTACTTTTAGGCTGATTTCTTAGTGAAATGTGTTTTTTTCAAGCACTATGCTGTCTGCCTACCTAGGGCTGGCTCTGTCTTTCAGTCTGTCCTTCCAGTGTAACCCCGAAAATCACTGGGCAAATTCAACATGATATGATAGAGGGGAGAGGTCTCAGTGACTGTTATAAACTTCATTAATGGGATGACTGATAGTGAAATCACTGAAGAAAATGCTACTAAGCTCACCCCTTAGTAGACATTAGGGAACCTGCATGGAGAGCAAGACATCAAAAGTGAAATGTCACCAGTTTTCTCTGTTCTCCAAACAACTTGTTTTTAGCCGTGCTGGACCAGAGCGAGACAGGGGAAGGACAGATTTAATTCCCCCACCCTGGCAAGGGAATATGCTTAGCCCCTGACATCATTACAGATGAATCCCTCCAGGGATATTAAAGATGGAGAGCATAGTTCAATCTTGGTGGCGTCATGTCCAGAGGGCCAGTGGGAGAAATCCTCCTTGCCTAGTTAGGCTTAAAGGGAAACTTAACATGAGGAGGATGACTAAAGTGCATTTAGAGCGAGTGATTTATGTAAAACTATAACCTTTATAAAATAGGATTAAGTGCCAATGTGCTTGCATTTGGATGGGGAATGCTTGTTATTTGCCCTGCAGGAGTTATGGCCAATAGGTCTCTGAAACAGAGACCGAGCAAGAGACAGAGAGTCTCAGTCACTTTTTCTTTTTCCCTTCCCTCCTGCCTGCCCCCCTCCTTGTTTCATTAAAGCTACACATCATGCGAAGTGGCACCAGCCTCAGAGAGTCTCTGACAAAACCATTGCATGGAGCCTCAGGACAGAACTTGCTGCAGTTCATGTTCTCTCCCCCTGCCCTTCCTCTCCCTGCCTTTTGCTTTCCAAGTGTACATCCAATAAGTCAGATGAAACTTAATCTTGTTTGCTCTGTCTCTAATTCTCTCCTCCTTTCTCTGTTCTCCCTTTCTCTTGCTGCTCTTCTTCCTTGTCTCTCCTCTGCCCTCCAGCTTCTAGAACAGCAGCACTTTTTGGGCTTACCTTTATCTTTTACTGTTTCTGGCCTTCTCCCTTAGTTGCAGATCAATAAGTGCAAATAGTGGGCAAGGGAACATCAATGGAATAAAAATGAATTGATACCATTCATTCCTTATTTTCTCTCTCTTCAACCGTTGAGTGGACTGATTTTACAGCAGAGGTGTGCTTGGAGCAGAGGGAGCAGTTTGCTGTTTTGCTCGGAGACCCACAGAAATTGGGTACCTCTGCCAAGAGACCCAAACACGGCTTTCAAGATGAATCCCTTGCCCAAGAGGTGCAGGATGTCAAGAGAAATGATGCTGTGGTCTGTGTTGATTAGTAGGGAGCTAATATCCACTTGCCACCATCTCTCTTTTCCTATTGCACAGCCCTGGGTGCTCTGGGATCTGATTTGGGGTTGTTTTTTTTTTTGTTTGTTTTGTCAGTTTCTGGGTATCTGTAAAAATTTACCAACAAGAGATATGCTCCTGCAGCATGAACTCAGCTCTCTAAGAAGACAAGCAACCATTGTCTTGCATTTTTAATTGTTTCCTCTTTAGTTTTGCATTTTGCTTTTATTTTATTTTTTTTTAATTTAAACCCCATTATTTAATTAGCAGACAAGGTGTGCGATAATCACTGAAGTGTGAACTCAGCTCGTATCTTTATCTCTGTGCAAAAACTTTCTCCTTTTTAATGCCTTCCTCTGTGGAAAATGGGATATATCACCCACCTGAAATAGAGGGTAGCTCAAACCACTTAAAAATAACCACTGTCCAATGAATCTGACTCCAGTAATTTCTTGAGTTTAGGAAAATCTTTCCCTTCTCATGCCGGGAGGAGAACAGAATTATTGGTAGTCTTTGCTTTTCACATCCGCTGCTGCTATCTCAGAAGGAAATTGTGAGTATAAATCAGTTGGGGGCTCTGATCCAGTGATTCTCTTCTCTTTTTGAGTGCAGATTGCTATGTTTTCCTCCCTATGAAATGGGAATTAGACTCATGGAAATGCAAGGCCTGTAAAGCTGATTTTTATCATGCTCCAGTTTTCTGCTGATATTATTGCAGTGACTTCCGTGTTCTTTGCTCTTGGTATATATCAGGATTTATGAAGATAAGGGTTGGTGCAATAAAGTTTCTTAATATTAGCAAGAAAATTAATTTCTAGTCTGTGCCCTAACATGACATGTGCCAGTTATTGATGGATGAATAGTAAAAGGGGCAGAGGCTTTGCTCAATTTGAATTCTTGCTCCTCCAAACCTTTCCAATATGCTTTCAACTTTAGCCAGGAGCTGTAATGTTGCATTTCTGCAATAAGTCCTTTCTGAAATTTTTCATCTTGACTTAATACGACCTCTCTCTCAAATGGTTACTTGCAGCTGTCAGGATTAGGAACACTGATCTGTTCTCGAGACAAAACATGAAGATACTTTCAGGACCTGATTTTCTCAGATTCTCTCATTTTCATGGCTAAGCTGGCCATGCTCAAACAACAACTTTTCTTCCAGTGACTCAGCTTTAGCGCCGGAACTCTGAGTCCTGCATTGAGCAGGGAGCCAGGAGAGCACCGAGGTAACTGAACTTTCCCCCCTCCCAAAACCCAAGGCATCCCAAATCAGTTTGATTACAGCTTTGCTTGAAAGCTGCTGGGTCCCTCAGAGCCTAAATGGTTGTCATGTTTTACAGATGGATTGTTCCAAATCCTTAGGGAAAGGGAAAAAAATTAACAAGGAGAATAAAGGAGAAAACCACTGCTGCAACCATCTCACCAGCTCCAGCTCCCCGACGGCCGCCGCTGTGTAACGCGATCCCCGTGTGCGGCGCATTACTGATTTCCAATATGTGGTAATATTTACATTAACATTAGGACACCATCAAACCTTTACTTATCCACATAGTTAAAATTGTTATCTGTATATGAACCCCAGAGATGATATATCTAATTGTCAGCAGTGACCTGATGATAATAGCAGTACAATTTAGTTACACTATACAATATCATTAATCATCCAAATGTAGCATAAACAGAATGGACCATTTGCTAAGGTCTTTCCAGGGGTGGGAGCAAGATCCCTCACTTTTAACAGCTGTATATGCCGGAGGCTTCCCTAAGGAAAGGGGCTGGCAGGATGGGGGGGAAGATTTCTCTGTTGAAATCAGAATCACCTTCAAGGGTGGTACATGCCTCTATTTATTAGCGTTATGCTACATATGCTAATGGCAGACTGTACACTATTTCTGAGCATTAACATCTGCTCAAAGCAACAGACTTTCACTTACAGAAACTGATTTAAACTCAGTGAAGCAGATAAACACAGAAATCTAAGCAGGTGGCTGCAACCGAAGGAAGAATTCTCAATTCCTGCACTCAACCGATGAACTTCACTAAAACCATAATTAATATTCAGATAACTGTATTCCAACACAGAGAATAAACAAGATCATTTAAAGGATGCAAATGTCTACCTGGGATGAGGGAAGGCCGAGGTTTGGGTTTGGAATACAGAGTGGTTTGAACAGAAATCCAAAGCACTCCTTAATTTTGAACTGCTGACTTCGATGTTGGCCTGGGCCAGAAAACACAAAAAGCAAGAGGATGTTATTGTACTGTTCAGAGGAACAAAGTGGGAATTAAACTTTTAAACCAGCATTTTGTGTAAGGTGATGATAGGAATTAATTTTTCATTGTAGGATGTTGGATGGTCTAAAGGTCTTGTCACAGAAGTGCCGGTAAATTTGGTCACCACTTTTAATACCCCAAGCTTTCATATGGGAAATGTTGTAAAGGCATGATAAAAATATGAGCAAAATATATCCTTTTCTCTTCCCTCAAGTCACACTTTTTCAAGTTTTTTTGAGCACTGATAGCTGGTTCCAAGTGAAAGGCTCGCCAGTGTTTCATCTACAGGTTAATGCTGCAAAAACAGAAGGCCTTCCTGTTTCTCTCAAACTTCAGGCTCATTTGAAAGACTGACTTTAATTCTAATCCAGCTGACCCTGAAGCTCAGAGTGAAACATTAAATGGGAGTGAATTTTACATGTATTCAGCTTTTATTGCAGACATTTGATCTGGTTCCAGACGTACTGCTTCTCCAAGGAATTATGTGATCGCTCTTTTTCTTATATTAGTGGTATATATTCCTAAAATGCCTGTCCTAAAAGGCAAACCTTGTCTACTCCAGCCAGGTCTCTGGACTGGTATTTCCTCTAGGGTGCTTCCAGAAGACTCTGCTCAAGGTTTTATTGTGCCCTCTGAATTGCTTTTCTTCTCTCTACTGACCAGGTGAACAGGTATGGATGGAACATATCACGAACCTGCGGTACAAGGCCTTCAGGAGTTGTGGGTTGGAGCTGCACGATGCTGAAACAGCTGATTATGGTTCACTACAGAAATAAGTGAGCAGCATCAGGCTTTGGAAATCCCTTGGGCTGAAAATGGTGAGAGCCTGGGAGAATGTCTGAGGGAGGTGTTGCACACACTTGCCCTGTTCTTCGTTTTCTCTGGGCTCGTGTTTATGGCCCCTGCTGGTGGCAGAATGGCATTGTGTGCTCCATATGTCTGAGTCGGAGGGCTGTACTTACATTCTTAAGGAAGAAATGTCTTTCTTTTCTTTTTATTTCTTTTTCCCATTGTATCCTTAATGCTGAAAAGGTTTTCCAAGCAACCCTCAAAGGTGTCAACTTTGTTTATAAATCTGATGCCTCTATTCACTGGACTCCAGGAGAAGATGAATGGGAATGAAGAGCAAGCAAAGCAAAATTTAAAGGATAATTTTGAGATCTGACCCTGAAAATAACTAAATGCACCATGTGCATACTCAAGGAAAAACATTCCTATTCTTTTTTTGGTTTTGCTCTCTCTTCTAGTTCCTCCAAGTCTGGTGTGCTTTGCTCTGCTTCCTCACAACCAGCTCCAGAATGTGTGAGAATATATGAGAATCTCAGCTTTTTTTTTTAATGTACATTTTTCAGCCTGTGTGTTAACTGAGAAAATTTGAATCTTATCGATTGAAATACTGCAAAACAACAATTACGAACCTCACAATGTACTGTTTTGAGCTAAAATGATTGAATGTATTTTGTCTAGAAATTTTTGGTCCAGCATTACAATTTTGGATGATCTCTTCCATTTTTCTGAATGCATCAGAGGTGAAAATAAAGCCCTATTAACCTTAAAACTTCAGTTTGTTTTCTTTGAAATCAAAAGTATCAACTTCGTGGCCTTCCAAACTCTAATAGTAACTCCCTCTTCTGTGTGCACTGGGAATCACAGGGCATAACTGTTGCTCTGATCTTTTGGGAGGAGGCCTAGGATTGTTGGATACCTAGGATACCTATATTACTTTGAAGACTTGAGATTTATTCCTGCTGATCCAACGTCTTACGCTGTCACTCCCCAGATACAGGTCCGCCTACTGTCCCTCTCTGACTTCTGGGTATTGGAGTGTGTTAAGTGGGGGGTTTTATGTCACACATTATCAGAAATGTGGGCCCAAATTCTGCTACACCTGTGCAGTCCATTTGACTTGAGAGAGGCTGCACCTACTTCAGCATATGCTCAAAAAAATCAATAACAGAGCTCCTACCATCCCCAGCTGTGCAGGATCAGGGGCAAACTGGGGACAGAATGTATGATATTACTCTAGCTTTAAAATTATTAGCTTTCATATGTTCCCAGATTTGTTGGTATGTAAAATGATTGTTAGAGGCATGCATGATTTTTTTGAAATTCTGCTCAAAAGGACTTGTTGCTTTAGAATATTAGCTGTCTGGAGGATTTTTTCAGATGAAATTATTAGGCTGTTGTAGCTGTAGCTTTTTCCTGCTTTCCCCCCCTCCCTTGTGCTTAATTGTATGCATGCAAATGGTTTCATTGACTGCTTTGGAGGGGTGCAAAAAGATCTGCCTGAAAAAGTGTTCTGTATAAAGTCACAAGGGGGAAATTAAAAGAATGCCTACCAATCTGTTAAAAAAAATAAAATCGCCCAAGTGTGTGGTATCAATTTCCAGGGTGTTTTCAAGAGCCCCTAATGCAGTCCTAAGTAAGTCTTCACTGCCAGTTTAAAAGAAGAATTTGTCTGAGGGAAAACAAAGCAAGAGCAACCACCAAAGATGGAGCATGCCCGAAAAACCAAACTTTCTTTGAAAAGTGTACTCGCAGCTCTTGTCAGACCACGCTGCAGAATGTGACGCAGTTGCAGCCATCTTTTCCCTCCTGAGTGCCCCTGCCTTTCTCTGTGTCTGTATTAAATGCCTGGCTGTTATCCACTCAGCACAGTGGGGTCACTAAAGATCGGGTGATATTCTTTTAGTCAGCCACGAGTGAGCGAAATCCAGCCCCTGCATTTGGAGATGGAACCCTGGTTCTGCTCCACCAGGAGGCACGGGCTCCTCAGATGGGAACAGGAACAACCACGGGGTTAAAGTGAAAGGTGTGGAGATGTTTTCAGGACATGGGCTGCTGCCACAGAGGGCAGGAAATCGTGTGTCATGGGTGGACTGACTCTGCAGCTAAGCCGTCCTGCTGCCCTAAATACGTGAGTTGCTCTGTGCCAGGGTACCCCTTTGGGTCCTGGGAATGCCGTCGTTTTCCTCCTCTCTGCAAGTGAAGGAGAGGCATAAGGTTTGCCAGGCAGTCAGAAATCTCCGTTTCAGCAGTAGGACAGCTGTACGAAGATGTATAGTTATTATAGACATATATATAGCAAATAAACCCGACTGGAATCAGGACATCAAAAGACTGATGCTCTCTCCCAAGTATTCATCCTTTAAGTACTGTGTCTTTCTTTCTTTCTTGTTTTGTTGACTGCCTATTAGTGTGCTAATCTCTTGGGGGAGATTACTGAACAAATAGCTGTTGGACAAAAATAATGACAGGGAAGGAAAGCACAAAAAAAAAAAAAAAAAAAAAAAAAAAAAAAAAAGAAGGGTAAGAAATGGAGGAGGGGCCAGTGATTACAGAAGCAGAGATGTATGAAATCACACACCAGTTTCAGAGCGAAGGAGGGCAAAGAGAATAATTTCCCTATAGGTCAAAGAGAACAAGAAACCAGCTCTGTACACAGAGGGAACTCAGCACCCTTGCAGAATCTGTTCATGCCTGCCCCAAAACCATGTAAAATCACATCCTATATGAGAACAGCAGCTGTCACTGTCCAATTCCCCTCTTCACTGTTCCTGCGAGGGTGAAGGTTGCTGTCCCTGTGAATGCTTCACAGTAAAGCAAAGTCTTCCCGAGCTAAAAAGTCGGAGTGTGAGCAGGGGCAGAATCACATCCTGCATGGGTCTGGTGTGGATGGGATTGCAGGCAGCATGCCCCAACCCATGGGTGGTTCTGCCCACCCTGTGGACCTCCACCAGCCCGAAGCACAGCATCCACAGCCCCCAGCCCTGGCCTCAGCGGAGGCACAGCTCAATGTGAGGCAGAGCCCTAACTGATTTTCCAGCTAACTCGTTCAGAAAACAAATCTATTGTCCACATTATGTGCCGCACAAATATTGTCGCTTCCTGGGAGAGGCTGTTTATCTATATTTGCCTAGGATTGCTTTTGAACCGGACATTGAACCCATTTCCATGCAATGATTAACACTGGTGGTGGAGCAAACAAAGGGAAGCAGCTTGGAGTGAGCTGGTTTTAAAAGAAAATAAAAAGAAGCAAAAAAATCCCTGTGGACTGAAAATGCTACAGTCAAGGGAAGGCATTCTGTAATCTGGGAACAGTCCTATATATAGCAATATGCCTGAGTGCCTCTGGGGAGCTGAAGCACTTATAAATCTCACGTACTAGATGGAGGCAGAGTACAGCACTCACTCTGTTCATATGGAGGTGGCTGCTTCTAGTGGTTCTTGTGCGTCTTGGAGTAATATCCCCGTACTCCAGGCTGATGCTTTAAGAGAATAAATCCTTTTGCTTTTGATCTGGTGTCTTTGGCTCTTTCCTAATTTCTTTTCTATTTTGTATACTGTTTGCTTAGTTTGGAGAGACTGAGAGCAGACTGTTAGCTTGATGACTAGACTTGCACAGTTTTTTTTGTCAGCTGATATTTGTAGAGGAAAAATAGCTTAGCAAGAAGGAAATCTGTTCGCAGATTTGGAGGAAATTTGGCAAGTTGTTTCAAGCAGGACATAAAAAGGATAAATTCAAAACATTTTTTTATTACCTAAAAAAAAAAAGTTTATCTGTGGGAATTTTTTTTCTTAAATAGGTGTGACCTGGGTTTGTTATTATATTTTATGAAAAGTATAAAAGATGTCCCAACATAGACATGTTAAAAAAAAATATCTGAGGGGTTTTTTTTTGTAGAAAAAAACCTTTTGAGCTTAACCTAAACTTCTTTTTTCTTCTTTTTAAATTTTTTTTTTAATCCCCACTGGTGAAATATATCCCAAACCTGCCAAGAGAGACTTGATTAGGTGTGTGCAGTTCCGATTTCTCCCTGGAGCTGCAGTCCCTGCCTTTCACTGCATCCTCCGTCACTAATGTGCCCTCCGTCCTTGGTCAAGTCACCAGATCTCTCACTAAAGGTTTTCCTTCTCCACACATGTGTGTGCAGTGCCTTGCACAGAGGGGACTGGTTTTGGTAGTAACCTGAAGGTGTCACTACTACACAATGAATACTGGTATCCACCATGTCCTGCTCTTTAGCAGCAGGATGGCTGCACTGCAGCTACAATGAATATGCAAAAAAAAAAAAAAAAAAAATTGCAATAAGTATCTCAAAGTACAGTTTTAGCACTTAAAAGACACCAATATATTGACCCACTCATGTCAATATTTATTCCTTAGCAGCTGCATTACCTTGGTTTATAAACCCCTATCTAACTTCCATTAAAATCAGTGACAAACTCCCATTGACTTAAATGGTGCAGGATAGAGCCCTAAATCTTTAATGTAGTCATGTGCATGTCTCTGTTTTTTCTAGATAATGTAACTACTACAATGTAAAAATATATCTATTATATGCACTTTGCTCAATTATCTGTAAATGTGACAGTAATCACCCTTTCATATTATATGCTGTATATCAACAAGTTATTTCTATTTAGTGATAAAGAAAAAAAAGTTCATAAAAAGTTCTTTTCCAAGAATGCAAATGTACCTCTGTGTAGAAATTCCCAGCTAAGATGGTCTATAAATATTAATTCTTCATAACATCTACCAAGACTGTCTCACACTAGAAATTTCACTCCGAAAGATTCAATCCTTGCGCAGTCGCTGCATGCAAATTTTCCTCGGTGCCTTTACATCCTCTCATTAACAGCATCAACTGGGTTAAAATAAGGCTGGCACTTACACCGAATGCTGTCACCGAGGACGGCAGGTCCTTTTCAACCTCCCTGCAGCCTGATCCTGCAGTTGGGATCAGGTTATGGACAGTTTTACTTGCTGTAATCTGCAGCTGCTCCTCAAGCGCTTTCCTCGCTGCTGCCCCGCAGTGTTATTCCCACCCGGCAGCAGCGAGGGCATCTCCTGGACTGCCACGGCTTCCACAGGCTTGGTGGGCAAAAGATGCCACACCGGTGCCTAAACGTCCCTTCTGACTATCCTCACGAGTCTCACCCTCCCCAGTGGGTGAAAAATCAAGAGATTGACCCTTGTAGCTGCTGAGGGTTTGGTCATCTCAAAGGAAAGAAATGGAGGAGAACACTTTCCCCAGCCGTACTTGCAGCCTTTCTCACACACTGCCGGCTCCCCTTTATTCCCTGCCCACAACTCCTGACTCCTTCAAAGCAGGGGTGAAGGGCTGCAGAGGGCTCTACTGTGTGAAGATGCATCAGCAAAGGAGACCCTTTCAGGCCAGGAATCACCCCAGTACTGCTGTTAGAGCAGGCAAGACCCAAAGGACATACCTCCCTCCTGACATTTCTCAAGTTGGGGGAAAGAAGAGCCGGAAAGGCAAGAAGAGACCTGGTGGGAGACATCCCAGGATGGCTGTCACATTTGCTGGGTGAATTAGCCAAGACCAAAACCCCCTCATCTGCTGCCGAGCCCCCTCCTGGCTCTTGCCTGGGAACCCGAAGCTGCAGGGGCGGGGGGAGATGGCTGCTGAAAACGTTGCTGAAAACATCTCAGCACCAACTCACACTTCCCCTGTCAGTACCCATCTGCTGTCTCCTGTCCCCTGCCTGGCATCCCAGCACCCTGAGGCTGGAGGTTCTCTTCGTCCCCCATCTGTGCAGCACCCAGCAGTGGGGCTCTCAGCCCCAGCAGAGGTGACAGACTCTTGCCCAGAGTCAAGGCAACTCCAAGATGTGGCCGTGCCACATGCAGCAGGAGGGTGCATTTAATGCAGAGAGGAGGCTGAACTGCCCTGCATCTCCTCCCTGCACACCATCATGTGGATTTTATTACACCCAAAGAGGAGAGACATCCTGTGTCTCTCATCCTGTGTGCCCCCCAAAAGCTGTCTCACTGCACCCTCTAAGAAAAAAACACCCTCACAGGAGTGGAGACAGCTTGGCCAGTAGTGGTGTCTTTAGGCCTGATCTGCAGTTGGATTTGAAAGATGGGAATTAATATGCGTTAATCCTGCAGCCTTGTTGAAGCAACGTCTAAATAGCTTATACGTATTAAACACTTGGAGCCCTGGCTGCCTGAGCCTGTTACTGCCTTTCAGCTAATGCCTCTAGAGAAAGTCCTAACCAGACACCAAGACAGAACACAAAATAAAACTTCAGACAGCCTGATCTTAAGCAAGGGTTTTTGGAGAGGGAGAATTAGGGACACAGATTGCATCTCAAGTGACCCTGATGCTCTTTTAACTGGCAGGTTTCCTGTCGTCCTGGCAGGTAAATGCACAGAAAAACATAGCCACGGTGCAGTGACTCATGGTCCTCTAGAAAACTCTCCCTGCGTGCTCCAAATCCTCACTTCAACCCTGCAATATTGGAGCCAGCAGGCTGGTAGGAGATGACTGAACTTAAATCAACACCTTCAGCATAATTTTTTGGGTAGGCTTTAAACCTGTTCTCTGAATCAAAGGAACTGCATCGGCATAAGGGCTCCCCCACCCCATTCCCCTATATAATTGCATCCACACTAGCAATCCATCAGGGCTTTTTGATCTTTTTGGAGAGTGTAACACGCACATTCAGCTTGTGCAACATCTTCTGGTCCCAGTGACTTTGCAGTGGCTTTTGGAAGGTTTGGACCTGGCCCCTCCTGTTGTTCTGTAGCTGCCTCTCTAATGATGTGGAGTTTAGTGTCTAGGGAAGGGAGATGAAAATGGTCCCCATCTGTCCTGGTTCTGAGAAACTCGAGCCTGATCCTTCCCTGAGTAACACTGCCCTGCCAGCCCATCCCAGGCAACAGGGAATTATTTGCAAGGAGTAGAGGTGGAAGAGGAGAATGTCAGACAGCCCCTCCTGGAAAGATTTATAAATGCATCATAACTGAATTCACAGGCTTAGTGCCTTGGAGAGTAATTGAAAGAGATGTTCCATATTGATCTTTTCAGAAAGTTCAGTTTGTCTAATCCATCCCCTCCCTAGAGCCGGTTGAAAAATGTTTGAACTTGTAGTGCTGGGGTTGGATTTTGCTCTCTGTCACCTGGGTGTAAACCTAGGGAGGAAACGCTGAAGACCATGGAAGTTTCTATGGTGTAAAGAAGGGCAGAAACCAACCCCAAGCACGGAAGAAGTGTACTGGTGTGCGTCTGTAGCTGGGCTTGGTTTGAGGAAAACCATTTTTGTCACTGCAGGTTTCCAGTGATTTGATGGGGTGGACGTTGTGTATCCATGTTGTGATGTGAATGCTGGGGATTTATTGCACAAAATATGGAGAGGAAAGATGATTTTGTGATTAAGAAATCAGACTGGGACTTGTATAATCTGTGTTTAATTCCCAACCCAGCTGTAGATTGCTGCTCTGCCCTTGGATAAGTTATTTATGCTCGGATCCATAAAGCTATTTAGGTATCTAACACCCATTGATTTCAATGGGACTTGGGCTCTAAGTGCCTTTAAGGATCTGAGTCTTAATCTCAGTGCAACTCAGGGTTAGGAACCAAACATATTTGATCACGATCTGGTGCTTTTTTTCTCCTACTGGATATGTGCTTGTTTGAGTCCATTTGGAATATGGCAGGTCTGTAAATGCCTGTACAGCGTCTAGCACAGTGCACTCTTTATCTCAGCTGTTGCTGAAAAAAATATAATACAAATGTGATCACAATTGCTAAAAAAAACCCCAACCCAAACCCCTAACACATACTGAGAGCTAAACTGAAAGAAGAAAATCTAAGGATCTTAATATTACAGTCTATTTGTTAATGTTCTCTTGTGCTTTAAAAATTATCAGCAAACACCATGTATTCTGCTGTGCATTGATCTCCTGTGGCCTTTTCAATTATTCAGCCCTTCTAGTGACCCTTCCTCAAAACATCTCAATTATTTTACAGGTGTGAACTAGGCTTTGCCTCTTGCCCTCCCAGACATGGGGTTATTACCTTGCTTACTTTGCAGTCCAGGAAACTGAGTCACAGAACTTTGCCCCAGACAAAGGACGCGTAAATAAGCACTTAGGTCTTGAAACAGCAAAACACAAAATGCTATCCTGGTACCTCTTGTTTTGGTCAGTTTTACAAGTATCCCAATGTTAAAAAGGTCTCCTGGGATGAGAGTCACAGTTCCACCCCTCTGGCTACTAAACCACTCCTTTATGCCCCCTCCATCTGCTCCTCACCAGGTTTGTTTCTCCAATAACAGCGCTCTGCACCCTAAAGCTGTCCCTCTCCCCCAGTGCAGGCAGTGCGGGTCCTTCATGCCAATAGGAACACAGAAGAAAGCAACCACAGAGAACACAGTGTTTTCTGGGTTTGTAGGGTGTGCGAATAAGAAACAGTTTAAACCTTGTGGCAGATACACCGTCGGGGGTGTGGCAGTGTTTGCACAGCACGAGGGCTGCAGGTGTATCCTTTGAAAATAGCCACCAGGGACAGATGGGGCAAAAGAGTTTTCTCTGTTCTCATCCCATCCCCTTGGGCTGCTCCGCCTTGCGCAGGAGGTGTGGGGAAATTCCCAACCTGCGGTTGAAGGTTGGGGTTTGCTGGGACTCTGTCACAGCTGTTTCTTATCACACTTGAACATGTTTCCAGGAAGTGTAAGACACTTCCATGGATGAGCACTGGAATCTTCCTGTCTGGGGCACATCAATCTCAGAAAGAGCGACTGTTCTTGATATACCTCCATTTTTTTGAAGTGCAAATTCCTGAACTTGTGGCAGTTCCCTCCTGCTCTTTGGATTTCAGTACCTCCAAGGGGCAGTTCCTCTCTGAGGATTCACTGCATGGAGGCAAACCATGCTGTCTGTGGAGCGCTGAGGATGAACAGGGAGCCAGAGACATCCAGTGCTTCCTGGCTGTAATGTTCATATCCTCCTAAAAGAGTAAGAGAGACTTGAAGGAACTACTATGGCCTTATTTTGAAACCACCTTTCGGTACAAAGCAAGCAATGGATTCATTTACTAAATTAAAATGAGCCTTGGAATGCCTAGTGGTGCTGCAATACAGCTAAGACTCGCTTAACCAGGATGATGTGGGGAGAATCTCGCCAGGAGGAAGCCATTATCCTCATCATATCCAGGAAAATGGGAGCAGTTCCACCTGGCGTTTCATTCATGTGAGTGTCGCTGGTGGGTTTAAAGCTTTTTTGGTTTTCTCATGTGTATAGGGAAAAAGCAACAGCCAATGTCTGAGCTCTCCAAATAAATTAAAGGACTTTCTTTCCTGTACTTAGTTACCCTGCTTGTCACATCTTTTTGCTCTCACTCTTTCCTTTCTCCCCTATAAAAAATAATCAGTGCAAAACAAATGAGTGAAAAGCCAGCATCTTACCAAATCATCTTTGTGCAAAGGTTTAATTTCCTGTCCTGCTGCGTTTTTGTGTGTATATGTTCTTCTTTTCCTCAAAGGAAGGAAGGAAACAAGAAAAAAGCAACGGTAGAAAAAATAAAGAGGATCAAGAACCTGACAGACAATAAAAAGAAAAGATGTTTAGGGAAAGAGTGGCCTAAGTAGATTTTTCTAGCACCAAAATCATCAGGCACCTCTGTAAGGATCTGGAGAGGAGGGTAAAACAGGTGGTGTCTGTCCGAGAAATGAAATTTGGCGTCCCTACACCCTCCCTTCCAACTCAGAGGGTCTTAGCAAGAAGCACTAGTTGCCACACGAGACAAGCTTCGGGAGTGCACAAGGGGCTGGTAGTAGATGACCACTGTCAGAGGGGCCCTTTTTTTTTTGTCTCAGGCTGTTGTGGGGGCCAGTGGGGCTGGATGGCATCCCCGACCAGGCAATGTGAGGGTTGGAGGGTCACTAGTCTTCCCTGGAGAGAAAGCCGGGATGCTCTGTGGCAGGATGAGAGTGCTGGGTGAGTGTGTGCAGCAGAACAGATAGGAAGGAACCACAAAGTGGCAGCATTGTATCTGGTGTGCGGAAGAGACAGCCGGAGTCAAGCGAGCCTGACCTTGGTCCTGCCTGTATCAAATTCGACCTGACTTGTTAGGAGATGGTCAGTGCCGAAGGCGGGATACGAGGAGTAAACTTTGTTCTCAGGTACCGGTGCCTGAGAACTGCCCCTCTCTGGAGAAGAGGGGGAAAAAAAANAAAAAAAAAAAAAAAAAAAAGAAGAAATTGGGGTGGCTTGATTATTATGCACCAAAACAAGCTGGATTCCCTTAAGCAAGAATCTGGCAAAGTATTCCTGTTAGGAAATATCTGTTTACACAGTATGTGCGAGTCCAACAAGGTCTGATCCCTGATACTTCAAGTGACTGTCAATTGCTAACTTTTTGGAAAATCTCAAAGTTCTTTATGGGGAAATTTTATTTATCCAGTTTTGTAAAGCAAGAATCAGAAAGGCAATGCCAACAAGTTAAGTATCCTGAGATTTTTAAATCAATCTCAAATTTACAGTGTCCAGCTTGAAACACCAATTGTGCTAGGGACCCCCCTTCCCCAAAGCATGTACATAACAAGCATACAAAACAAGTAGGCACTAAAAAAAGTGACAGACAGTTTTAATTTTTCTCTAGAAATTACTTGCTCAGCGTCTACAGAGTAAACCAACAGCTGAGCTAGGAAAAAAAACAAAACGACTATGTCTCCTAACTCTCAGCTCTCAACAACACCGTGTGTTAAAAGTCTAGAGAGGGCTGTGAAACACAGGCTGTGCCTGTGGAAGGACCTGGGCGAGGTGGGTGGCTTCTCTGGGTTTGCTCCAGCAGCTCACCTGGAACGGAGGGGGAATGAGCCGCTGAAACAGCCCGCTTGCTCATGAGGTGCATTTAGTCTGCAGCTCCTCAGAAGGACTCCTGTGCCTCTTTCTCCACCCCTTGGAGAGAGAATGTGTNGGGTTGTATAATTTGAGCACGAAGCTGACATAAAAATAAGGGCTTCATCATTTGGGCTTGGCGAGGGAGGGGAAGAGGGAAGAATTGGAGGAGGGGTAAGGAAATAACAATTTGCTGTCTCCCGAAGTATTGTTTAATGCTTTACTTAAAAACGCTGACAGCTTCTGCACAGCTGTATCCACGATAGAAACAGCTTGCTGGCACATTGATAAAGTATTAAGACGAGCACAGATCTGGGCACGATACAAAGAGATGAGAGCTCCTTGCAGCTGAATTAAGGCAGCGCGCACAAAGTAACCGTTACCTGGCAAAGGATCGTTTTGATGCCGGCGTCTTTTGTTTTGATTCCAGATCAAAGGGAGGAGGATAGGTGGTTTAGGGCTGGCGCTCCGAGTTGCATGGCTAACTTATCTGTGCCATTAAAGCAGGCATCACATTGCCTGCTTGTAAGCAGAGAAAGATCTGAAACACATGAGGGAGGGATGGGAGACAAGGGGGAAAAGCAACACCAGCACCGTACTAGGAAGTCTGGAGTCCTGCAGAAGAGAGTTTAAACACCTGTCTTTCTTCTTTAAAAAAGCCTGGGTGCAAAGTCCTCCTGCTGTTCTCAATCTGGAAAGTCTCACTCCAAATCCAGATCTAAGGTTTTCTCTGCTCTTAGGAAGCCCCGGTTCCCGTGCTGGGACCCCTCTGGATCTGCAGAGCCAGTGTAACACCAAGTGGTCATGGCAAATATTATCCTAGTGGAGTGGCCACGGTCATATCGGTTTAAAAATGCCTAATGCCAGCCTGCTTTCACATTTTCTATATTTGTGTGTATGTCTGTGTACTTATATGCAAGTGTAACCATTTCTATGTAGCTACTACAACGTCTCTAACAGAGAAGTTTTATCATCCCGATCGTGCTGCTGCAGTTAAAACGGTGCCGTTTTCTCCTTCCACAGACCTAAACACAATCCTGTAAGATGTCAAGCCCTGTCAGTTCCTGCTGGCTTCGAGGGAACCTCAAAGCTTCTTTTCTGAGGGTCTCAGCAATTCTCTCTGCACCCCAAAGGAGAACTGGGCCCCAGGTTAATAAAAAATAGGGCAGCCTTATCCTATCAGCTGTCTGAGAGGGTGCCTGGCTTTTTGAGGAGGAGCGACAGAGAAAAATTCAAGTTGCCAAGGCAATGGGAAACCTCAACATAGTGAAGGCAGACGTAAAAAATACGTGCTGGATCCACACAGCTGCTCTGAGACAAACTCGCTGCATGCCTTGCCTCGGTTTCCCTTAGGAAGAAGCTTCCTTTAAACCCGCTCTCTCTAAAGTGTGAATGGGTATCTGCTTTGTGTTGCATCGAAGTCAAATAGATTGTTTTTTCTGCTGCCTCTGCTGGAGCTTCCATGGAAATGAATTGTGCAGTGCACACTTGGAAGGGAGAAAGAGAACTCCGACTCTTTCCCTTCTTCCTTTCTCCCACCAGACTGGGCCAAATCTCAGTCCCATTTATATCACAGTAATCCCAGAAGAAATTCACGAGAGTCAGTTCCTCTAGATTTACATGGATATAACCAAAAGGAGAATTCATCACCGTGTCTTCATCGATGGTTCATAAGCAAGAAAAATACTAAGGCCTCCTTTATCTTGACAGCACAAGATGGCTCAATAAATGTAAAGCACGTGTTACATAACAGTAGAATAATCTATGGTATTGAGGGCTCACAGATTCTGAAAGTCTTTTCCACTTGTAATGGGGGGGGCAGGAATTAAATAAGGAGAAAAATATATATTGAATAAAGTGCTTGTTGCAGAATTATTTTTTTTTTTTTAAATACAGAACTGTGAAACCTAAAGTAGGGCAATACCCTCCCTTTCAACAATACTTTGACTTCCTACAGTCAGCAGATGCAATATGCATAGGATTCAGAAAGATCCCATTAAAATTCATTAAACCGTGTTTCCAGCTATTTAGTAAATTTTGAAGAAAAGAAACCTATTGCCTCTTCTGCTCCATACGATGGCCTCTTTGAATGCAATTAACCCTTCATTCATGGGTCCTTCTATCCAACTAATCTCCTACCCCGTGCCTTCCGATGCATTTTTAATACCGCAGCTAATACCGCCACCTAAAATCCTCCAGCAGACACCATGCAATAGAGCTCTTTGCACAGGCAAGGAACTGTAAATCTCCATAAACAGTGCTTGGATGAACAGCAAATTCAGATAAGTGATGTGTTCTTTTTCATGGCTTCCAGTTCCAAATGGGGGAGGCTCTTCATCCTTCAAGGTAGATTTTTATCCAGGAATTATCGTGGTTTCATACCTGCCCAAGGAATTTAGCCACTGGGTTTAGGGAGGCTGGGCAAGAAAGGGTGTAAAAAGGTGCAAGGGAGCATAAATAAATAGTGAAACAATAAAGAGAGACCTAGTAGTACACATGCAAATAAACATTCGAAAATAAAAAAAAAAAAAAGAAAAAAAGAAAAAAATAGAAAAGAATAAAGGATCCAGAAAAATCAGAAGACGTTGCATGAAGTGTCAGATTTATCTGTCTGAAGTGTAAAACTCTGTTTTCTTTATTACATGGTTGACAGAGACTCAGGACCCAATCTGGTCTCATCCTGAGTTCGATAAACTGTGACCAATTTCAGATTGGAGCTCCTATTTACGGAGGTGCTAAGTGGAGAGGGGGATTATATCATGCAAAACAGAAGCAACCAAAAATATTCCTATTCCCCCCATCCTCTTTCCCCATCTGATAAATGAGCTGGTTTGTCAAAACAGGGAGTGGAACTGGAGGGGCCAGGGAAAAAGATTTGCTATAAAAAAAGAAAACAGAAGATGAGAACTGAAAATATTCTGTGTTTCTGTTTGCTCAAAGCAAATCCTATTCCCAAGCCAAATCTAATCAGAATCTGTCCATGAAGAAAGAATTCAGAAAGGAAATATTTTGAAATGTAGAGGTGGTCTCAGCCTGATCCACCCTGCAAGGTGTTCAAGGTACACAGTGTTTCTTTCATTATTTCACTGTTCTGTCACAGCTATGAAGGAGTGTTATTTCTGAGTCACAGAATTATGCTTTTCACTTGGCTTCTGTAACACCCCTACGCTTAATTATTTCATCTGAACTACAGATTTCCACAGATCCAGCAAAGCATTTAAGCACCTGCTCAACTTTAAGAACCTATTGTGTTCTGGGAGGCTTTCCACAATGTGAATTAAGCGCACACTTTGCTGGATGGACAGCTCTATACCATAACTACATTACACCTGGAAGAGAGCCATACTCTTTCCCAAAGGGTTCGCTGCTGTTCAGTGTATCAGTCTAAAATTTTTCCATAAATGTACGTGCCTTTTTTAATTGAAGATTTTGTCATATCTAATCGAACCCTCGCACGGCGCTTGTGATGAGTCTTGGACAACTTGGAAAGGACTGATCCTGGCACTTCGGAACGGGACAGAAGCGTTACAGTTTGTGTATTGGATGCGAGTATCACCCTAAGCCACTGGGAAGCCAATCTGAAATCTGCCTGCTTAACGGAGAGGCACTGCCACTGCCTTGCTCTGCCAAATCAGGGTATTTTAAAGAGAAAGCAGAGTGATTCTGTTTAAAATTCACAATGCATCTGTACAGAGGATGAGAATTTCAAAGTACGGCACAAGTCTTACTTTATGGGGAGGTATTATTCTCATTGTTCTTCCAGAGCTGGAAAGGGAGGAGAAAAAAACGTATAGGAGCTCAACTCTGCAAAATTTGCGGACCTGAGTGGCAGGCTAAGAGCTCCACAGCAAGCTGTGGAAAAATATCAGCAATCAAAAGCCAAAAATCTGGTCTCCGAGCTTCCTGCTCAAAGACATGCGATGTACCATCCTCCTACCCAAGAAAGAGCGGCAAGCGTGCACTAAAAATCTAGAGGTTAAATGCCCACGTAGGGGATACGCTGACTACCTCACACTCCACTGGCACTGGGCACGTTGCCTGCAATGCCATGGAAATGTGTGTACAATTAACAGCAAAGTTCAGTTGCTGCGAGAAGACGTGTATGGATTCATCCGCTTTAATTGTTTCCATGATTTAAGCATTAGGCACCAGGAAATTAATCTGGGCAATAGTCAAGACAATCTGCAGAAAGCTGGGTCCAATGTTGCTAAAACAAGCTGGCTGAAATGAAAAAGTGCAGCTGTGACTCTCTTCCTGATACCAACACACAAACACACGCACGCACACAAAAACCGGCCCTTATTCTTATTATTTATGGACACAGATGAAAAGCCAAAGGGGGCATGGTAATGCACACAGATGCTGATTAGCTGGAGATTATATTGATGATGTAATAAAAATTCACTTTGTCTCTTAAGCTGCACCAGGACAATCAAAGAGAGATTAGATAAAAATCAGAGAGAATGAATAATAGAAGGGAGAGGTAACATTGTAAACCATAACTCCCTGCAAAATGTTCTACCTTTGACTGTCCTCAGTCAGAATAAATAAGAGCTGGAGGGTGTAAATACAGCCCAAATGTACAGAAGAAGGAGGCAGATGTGGCTCTGTAAGTGTATTATTTATCAATAAGCAGCCAGATACGCACATTTACCTGAACGGGTTTGCAAATACACACATACACATATCCAGATGCACGTACCTTTCTAACTCTGCTGAAGAGATGATGAGAGGGAGTGCGAGAGAGAAAACATTGTGTTTGGAGGGGACAGATGGACAGAGAAATGGACGGGGTGAACAGTTAACAGCGTACAGGAAATGATCTGAGTGAGAAAGAGATGAACTTGGGGGGAAAAATCAACTCGGTCTCTGCTAGACAGGGTAAGAAACCCACATTCGAAGACCCACACGTAATAGACCCATCTATTTATCCAGACACACACCCATGTGGATCCCTGTCTGAAGAAAGAATCCCTCCAGCCGCAAAAGCTCTCCATCAGAGAGAGACAGGAGAAAACTTTCCTCTCTCAGAGCGCTTGCTTGAAAAGGAACAGAACTCCTGCATGTCTAACGTTGGTTTAATTTTACTGACCATGTTTAATATTTGATTAAACCTTTGGCATAGCTGACTATCCTGATCTGAATAGATGATCCGACGCTTTCCCTGGTAGTAAAGCCAAGCATAAGTAATAGCTGTCCTCTGACTACTGCTGCCTTATGCGTACGAGTCAGATTTTGCTGTGTCTGAAAACCTGCTATCTGCTTCTGGATTCTTTTCTGCTGCTCAGTATTTTCAGCAGTACTTTATGAAATCAAACAAATAAACAAACCAAAAAAAAAAACCCACCAAAATGCTTCTGCCAGCTATGGAGGGGGCTGCAATTTATTCACAGCTGCGGGAAAAAACCCTTCCTCCCAAAGTCTTCCTTGGCTTAAGCATTTTACCTGTTCTCCTTGTTGTACTTTCTGCCTGTGGTTTGCATTATTACTTGCTAAATACATTAGAAAATGCTCATCAGCTTGCTCGGCAGCTTGGGGATGTTTGTGTGGTTGCCCACACACATACGCACACACACATACACGCAGCAATTTTATAAATAAATCACAGTCACAGGGGTGAGGAGAGGGCATGTGGTGCTTTGGAAGGGAGCAGAACAGCAAAAAAAGGAAGGACATCTCCAGGATCAGAAAACACGGGCTGCCAGAGTTTCTCTGCACCTCTCAATGCCTGCGAGATGGCCACCACCGCTGATCACAGAAAGCGAGAGACGGGGACACCGACCCGGGGTGCTTTCTCCCTGACCACCCAGGTGAGGAAAAGTCTAATCCCTCAACACAGACAAAATCCAGGCCTAAATTACCAGCCTACATGCTTTACACCTCAAATGAGACAAGCCTTGCAGGGAGAGGTAATATCTTTTATTAGACCAAGTGATACAGTTGGAAAAAAATAGACAAGCTTTCAGGCACACAAGGAAGTCTGTCTTTTTTTTCCCAGCTATATCAGCTGGACTAATAAAAGATATTACCTCTCCTTACAAATGTGGTCTCATTTATAACCTTAGACCATCACCGCTAAAGCTACAGCATGACTTCTGCCTTAAATACACACAAAGCTCTTTGCAAAGCTGGATATCATAAATTCCTCTTTACACATAGCAAACTAAGGAAGAACAAGGTCTAGGAATGGGATCAGGTAGGATACGGAAGGTTAGTAAGAGGACTGGGCTAGAAATAGGCTCCTAATCCCTTCCTACCTACCTCAGAATGAAGAAGACTCTGATGCAACACCACATCAAATGCTTATTTTGCCTTCCCGCATTAATTTGGGATTGCTAGAGAGGGGTTCTGGAAGTGAAGGGTAGTTATGTTTCAAAACAGCAGGGAAAAATATTTTTGCAAGAAGCTGAAGTGTAGTCCCAGAATGGACTGCCAGGGATAATTAAGAATAAGATCACAATTTTAAGAATTCAAAGGGAAACGTATGCAGGATCTTTGTTCAGGTGTGAGAAAGCAGCTGCTGATTTAATGAAACAAGAAAAGTTAAAAAATAAAAAGGTGCAATTGCCTTCGTGAAATTACAGGCTTACTGCTTTTTTTTTTTTTAATCTTCGAAAGAGTACATTGAGCTTTGAACCTCAAAAGGAAAAAAAAAAACAAACAACTTTTTTCTGTCTACTCTCTCAGTAGTTTATGTACAGAAATGCGTCTGTTTGTGTATCTGTGTTTGAGCACACTTCGTGAGTGCTGGTCTTTCTGCTATTACCCATGGCTGTTTTGCTTTCTGAAAATACGGACAGCATGGCTTCCATTTCCCAAAACCTGCTAGGGGAGGAGAGGACAAAGGAGAGGAGAGGACAGATAGCTAGCGTGGCCTGAGAGAATCCAAGTGGTGACTCGCGACATGAACCGGGGAAG
>VZTA01006345.1:28711-39205 GCA_013398855.1 Mohoua ochrocephala | reverse complement strand
CACTAGAGCCAATGGGAATCTTTCCATTGATTCAACAGGTTTCAGTTCAGGCCTGAAGGCACTGAGCTTAAGTGACTCCATCAGAGAGTGTTGGTGAGTAATTATCCACGCTGTGATTAGAACCTAGGCGTCCTCACCGCCCGCCCTCACCCACCAGATAATGCCCTTCCTTTGAATGAAGCTGCAGGCGCAGGCAGCAATTTAAACGGAGCAGCTCTGAGGTATATTAGCCATTACAAATAATTCAGAAGGAATGGCAATGCTTGTGTTTCTTGTTTATTTATTTGTTTGTTTAATTTGCTGCTAACTTTTCCAAATCCCTAGCAGAATGTAGAAACCAACAGCACTCTAGCACCCTTGTCTCCTGCGAGATCTTTAGGTGCATTTTCTGCCAGCAGAGTTGACTCACTTCTTTTTTTTCCTTTCTCTGTCAATGCCTAAACTTGGATTTAAATAATTTCTAAGATCCTCTTCTTTTTTTTTTTTCTGGTATCAAAATTGGCTGTATCCCCTCTTGCAAATAAACATGAAGCAATGGTATGCTTTTAAAGGCTTTGCCAAAGGATTTTTGTTGGTTGTCTTGCCCATTCCTCACTTCCACTCCTACTTTTCTCATTTATTGCCAGTATCTTGAATGAGATTTCTTTTTCTAAAAAGAAAAAAAAATCCATATAAATAATAATAAAAAGGAGATAGGAAGAAGGAAAGCAAAGTAAAAAAATGACCAAGCTCCCTCTGAATGCACAAAACAGAACAAATCCCCCAGAATAGCATAATTGAATAACAATATATCTTTATAAAAGAGGGTGAAAAATTGCATCCTCATCCATGTATTATTGAAGATGGAATACGATCAAATAAATCACATTTAAAACCAATTAAATGCTCACAAAAGAAAAACACTTGCCCTGTGAACTGAAAAAAAAAAAAAAAGGCGTAATGAAATGCAAACCTTGAAACCACCATACGGACACTGGAACGAGACGGTTGAAGCTGAATGGCGTAGCAGAAGGAGCGAACTAGCTTACCTAGATAAGGCAGCCTATTGTTGCAGAGGGAGTAGTTAAGAAATTCGGATGGAGCCAGGTCTGCGTGTCTGGGTTTAGGTGAGTGACCACCTTAAGTCAGTCACAGCGCGCGTTATCGGCCGCTCCTGCTTCAACCAGCGGCACCTCGCAGAACTGCCCGTAACTTCGGGCCCAATCCAAACACTGCTGCAGGCAAGGTAGAGTTTTTCTGGACTTCAGCAGGCTTTGGGGCAGGTGTGTGGCTGCTCTGCAAAGTCCTTTCTTGTCAATTATAGATTTTACACAGTGTAGAACACACGTTATTTCCACCATGTTTTTCCCCCCATCCCTTAAATGCTGCTAAAGGTGTGGGCAAAAAAAAAAAAAAAAGAATTTCAATGCAATTCTATGTTGAAAAAGAGCTCTCTAGGATTAATCCTATTTTGACGAGGGCCGAAGTTGTTGACCAAAATGCTCCTCGCTGCAAGAAGTTTCTCAGGTCCCTGGCTTTTGTGTACCTGCTGGGCCAAGACCCGATCATAGAGAAAAACAAATCATGTCTGAGATGGGTGAAATAATGGGCAAGAAACAGAGCATAGGCAAGAAAACTGAATTTTATCTATGCTAACTTTCAGAGAAGTGCAAACCAATTCCTTGCTCGGCAAAGGTATCTCACTCTCCCCCTGCTTCCATGCACTATGTCAAAGAAATGCTTCTTTACCTTATTATATTATTAGAATCAATCAATATTATTAATATTACATGTGGGCAATTCTGTAAATTCTTCATAGTTCTCCTCCCCGCCCGTTAACAGCAGGTACACGATACAGTCTCTGGTTAGATTGGTCAACTAGGCTATCGATAGTCTTAACAAGCAATACCTATATTGTGACCTTTGCTCATAGAACTGAATCTCTCGTATAGGGCTGTCAGATTCCTTAAAGAAGTATTGATAAGCTCATTACTGTATTGCTACATATAATTTTAGGTGTGATTTTCACTCACCCTGAAGCATCTAGTAACCTAATACTTTTTTTTCTCTCCTAAAGCATTGGCCCTTTTACAATTGATCAAATAGTGAATTAGAGCATTATAGAGAGGAAACATAATCAGGGGATTTCTACAAGCACACTGTGATATATCTTTTGATCTTCTGACAACCTTCATCCCTCTCGATCCTAGGGAGGAAGCGCTGTTTTATAGGGATATTATTAGGCTGATGCTGCCTTGTACATCTACCTGCAAGAAGCTACCGAGTCCGACAAAGATATTTGTGTGCGTTTGCAGTGAGTGATGCATATTATGTGATGCGAATCTATCCTTAGGGACTGGAAAGGAGAGGAACTATGTGCAAATGTAAGTCTGCCCTTTCGGTATATGCACGCGTACACAGTCCCTGTGTAGTATATACACAAGCATTTGAATTAGAAACAGGCCAAATATGCAGTCAGATCTCATCAGAACAACTCTGTCTGCAAAGCTCCGTTTTTATTCTGTTTGAAGAAGCTTCATGTCCACAGTTATCTGCCCCGGTGCACTGGGAAGGCAGCCTGGTAGCCTCTAAAATATTTTGGAGACTCAGACACGGTGTACAAATAAACCAGAGATAAATTAATTGTGACTGTATCATTAAAATAGGATAATGAGCAAATGGTTACAGATCATATTAAACTCTGCATATAATTCCAGGAATACCCTCTTAAGTCACCTGCCACTTCACGTAAGAGTATGTTCTCTGTACCATCTTTCAGAAAGGATTATTTAGAGACCTATATTATCCTGTCTCTACTGAATGCACGTTTTCATTAACATGCACATAAGTGAATGGTTGCATGTGTGTGATATACAAACATGTCAGGCACACTTCTATCTCACTGCATACGCAGTTTTCGTATAAAAGTTCACTCTCAGCTACACTTTTTGTGTATTTTTTTTTAAGGTTTTTACGTTCTTTTTACGTTTTCCTGGTTTAAATAAGGAAATTAAACACCTCAGCCACGTAAAGGGGTAAGAATAGCCTGCGCTGCAAACTGAGTCTGCACTACACCTTGGTCTACAAAACCACAAGCAACTTTCTGTTGGCAAAATACTTTGAAAGATCTCACAGCGAAGGTCCCCGTCACCACAACCCTATGTCCCTGGAGGCATCAAAAACTGCCAACAAAGTCATCTATTAAATAGTTAATGTTAAACAATGACTTTCCGTGTACAAAAAAGGAGGGAGAAATAAACAGATAAGGGTGAGGTAGATCGAAATCTGCATGCCTCATTGGCTGAGCTGTCGGATATTTCTAATGCATCTGAAGGGTTTGTTACTAAGAACCTGTTAAGTATCTTTAAACCTTTGATCTGTAGCCAGTCTTAACAAAGGTGACAATTAATTACAGGAGAGTGCATTGCAATAAAGTTACATCGTGGTCAGTTTATATATACTGTCCAAAGCTGGTTCACAGAAGTCACTGTCAATTAAAGTCTTCTTGGAGTCCAGTTCATTATCAATTTTTCCCCCTTGCCTTGATCAATATTTTTGGCTGCTTCTGCTTGACAAACTTAACACAATGTCTATATCTATATGTCTTGCCATTCATTTACATGGAATAGATGGCCGTATATGATTTATTTTTAGCTACTACGTATGGTCAGGCACTTTATTTGAGAGGTTTAGAGCTCTCATCCATCTTTATTTTAAGGAGCGACAATAATAAGCCCTCTCTTCCTTCAAGGGGATGTCAGTTGGATATAATGAATGCACATTAAAAGCTGCATTCACCTGTATGTGCATTCAGGCTGTGGCTCACAGTGACAAAAGCAAACAAATGCAATCTCTGTGGTGACATCCTGACTCCAGACCACACCAAGAGATGCAGCGCAGACAAAGTGACTCAATAGATCCTGAGATCCCCAAAATGTGACGACGGCTCTCCGGGAGGCAGAGGGAAAGAGAGACCCTTGTAATACAGACCCCAGCTCAGTAAGTGGAGCAATGGTGATAGAAAACCAGAACTTTTACTCACCATGGCGAATATTTTTCCCTCTTTCTGCAGCAGATTTTAATGCGTAAGGGTCAGTCCACCATGACAAACCCCAGCAAGAGTCATACAAGCATCGGTAGAACATTTAAGTGAGTGAGAAATGTGGCAGAGATCGGGCTTTTGTCGGTTCCTCAGATTTGTTTTAGTTTTAGTTTCACTTACAGAAGTAAAGCTAAGTTAAGGCACAAGCCAGCAAGTGCAGAAATTAGTAGCATTAGCTGCAAGTGTTGAGGTTTGCTATGTAAACCCATAATCCAGAATTTTAAAGGGAATGTGAAACACTGAGTAAGTGCAAACCTGCAGCAGGATTTCCAAATGTGAAGCCACTAAAGCGATGGCAGAAATCTCACTGCGTTCTGCCCAGCAAGCAGGTAACAGCCCTTTGCTCCCGAAGCAAAGGTGACACAGGGATTAACGAAGCACCAGCTATTTGTTAAAGTCAGGATTCAACTTAGTTTCCTTAACACCTCACCTGCTTAGTGCAAACTCTTATGGGGCAGCAGCCACACCGTACTCGATGGACAGGTCACGTTGAGCTCTGCAGCCCCCTGCTTTTTTGGAATATTACTTTGAGGCTACAGCCAACACCTGCATGGGTCTTTGGGCTTCTGATGCTTTCTCTCTATTTTAAATGCAGGTAAGCGGTCCAACAGCCTAGATTATCTCCCCCACTTTTTCTCCCTTGGAACCATTACTGCCTGTCGCATAAACCCGCCTCGGTTCACACTTGATTGACGGGAGGGACAGTAACAGCTCCTTTAGTGTCGTTATGGTCTGTCGGGTCAGTGCGGCTGGTATGCATGCGCACAGGGTATGCATGATAAAAAAACACCCTGATGTCTTGCTGAAAAATGTGGCTGCATTCTTCCAGCCCTTAGGGCTGGAGGAGACCCTCCTCGATCACTCAGCCCCTTCCGTCCCTTGCTCTTGACCACCATGAACAGAGAGTTCTCTGCCTGCCCTCCCTGACTGGTACAATGCGCTTTTTGGTTGAGCACAAGACACTTTCCGCAATCTCGCTCACTCTTTACCCAGACAAAATTTCCAGGTAGTTTTTGACAATCTCCTTCAAAAGACTATTCCATCAGCTGCCTGGCTTTTATTATGCTATGCAAGTTGAATCCTCTGCTAAAGAAAGCCCTGTCAGTGGCACTGGCCACTAGCCGATGCAGGATGCAGGACCAGATGAACCACGCTTTTCATGCAAGGTGACAAGGATCCTCAATTTTTCCCTCTACTTCAGTGCTGAAATTTCCGATCTTTTCTGGCTCAATACAGGAAAAAAAATGACATAAAACTAAACCAAATTGTCCCCCGTTCCTATTGGTTTTTGGCAGAAATTAGTGAATTTCTGATTCACCCCTTAATTAAAACCTTGGTAGGGACAAGTAAATACGATGAAATTTGGTTGTTGTAGCTAATTAGTTTGGTCTTTTTAAAGAAAATAAGAAGTACCCTGTCTTATTTCATAAAATGCCCAAAGGCATCAGCGTATGTAGATATTGAGGGACAGAAGCAATCGTAACCTGTAAAAGTGTAGGAAACGTAAGTCTAACCTGGAGAAACGTAAGAGAAGAAACAAAAGCTGTGGACACACAAACTTTAATTTCTTTCCTTTCTCCGCATTAATGTAACTTTTAAACAAATCCATCTTGTAAGGATGATTAGTTCATATGGTAGTGGGACTAGCTGAGGAACAGCTTTCAGTGCAAAACTTGACAGGCAAGCAAGAGATCCCAGAAAATTGGAGTTTGTATTGGAAATGCTGACACAACCGTAACAACAGCATCATAACTGGCTGCAGCTGCTTTTAGAAACCAGAATCCATGCCCAGACCCCTGAAAAAAAAGAGTTAACATATACCCTTGTAATTTATGAAGCAATCTGGGCTATCTGTTTGACATTATCAAAACACATAGACGCTCATCTGTACAGGAGATTTTAATGTACAGGAGGTTGCTTTTTTCCTCTCTCCCATCAAGCTATCCAATTGCATTGTGATTGTTTTAAGGGGTTGTTCTTTAGACCTAAGGCATAAAGTCTCCTCTGTTTTATTCCAGTTTATTTGTACGTTTACCTCCCTAAAACTTGTTTGGTTTACTACCATACTAAATGCTGTATGTGTTGCTTTCAGCCAGGCAAGTCTTATGTTTCAATTATGGAGGAGTTTATTCAGCACCTGTATTGCGTTGTGCTTCTTTCCAACTAAATTTCCATTTCCCAAAGGCTATACACATGAATGTGTATGCATCTCTTTTTCTGTATGTATACACACACACAAACCTATACATTTCTACATATAAGCAAATACATCATCTTAACTGAATGCTCATTTTCATTGCGCCTTTGAATTTCTGACACATCCACAACCTTCATAAACATCCTTAAACTTAACAAGGTTTTAATTTTTCTATCATCTATCTTTGTAATCCAACAGAACAGAATATATTGAGTGGAAGCCTTGTTTCCCTACCCCAGAGGTGTCTTAAATTTCAAAATTATTTATACTTTTAAGAAGGTAAAGCTGTGAAAGAACTAAACTATTCTCTTCATACTGCATTTTTCTATCTGCATTGAATGCTTACAGAGTGAGGTTCGGGTCAGGTAGGAAAAACACCCTGATCACGGGACTGCAGCGGTGGATTTCAAGGAGGGTTTTGGGGGACTTGTGCTTTTTCCGCCCCTAAATAAGGGTTGAAGGAGTGCTGTTGGTCTCAAGTCTATGCAAGACTCCTGCTTTCCCAGTGCACACTATCTCCACACTTTAAGTGCATTCGCCCGCATGTGTTTCAGTAAATCACAGTTAAGTGTGGAATGCTGATTTCTTCTGACTTCCTAAATAGAATATTATGGAGACCTGTGTGTTTTAAATTAAAACATTTCCCAGGCCTTGGGTACAAGCAAGCTTCAGTAGAAAAGACTGTTTAAACCTATGGGGACAGTCCTATATTTAGATTACATTAATTCATAAATATTATACTAAATACCACTTAAATTGGCCTTAAATGACTTCAAAGATAATGCATTATAATATGGCTGTCCTGAGAGCACTAACCTTTATATCTCCCAGTAACTCAGCCTTTAAGCATACTCCACTGCTAGATAAGATGGGGGGAAGTTATGAATGAATGTCTTGCTAAATTGTTAAAGTGTGATTAGTTAACTCCGTGCATGTGTGTGCGTGTATGTGTGAGCGCGTGGGTGGGTCAGCTCAGCCCCGGTAGATTTGTACCCGTGGATCTCAGCACACAGCCTCTTCCCAACCCTACAGCAAAGTACCAGAGCAGGAGCCTGTTCCTGCCCCGTGTGGAGAGAAGCGAGGATGGGGGAAATATGCAGCAGCTATGCTCGTGCCATGAAAGCTTATTTTCTCGGGGATCTGGCAAGCCTTTCCCGCCTTCCCCCACATGCTGCTTCCCCCGTACCCTTTCTCTCTTTGCGTATCTGCAAGAGAATCATAATCCCCTGCCTCTTTCCTGGTATCTGTACTGGTATCAGCCAGAGCTGCTGGTGAGAGAACCTGGGACTTCACTCTCCTTTTGTGATAGTTTTTCTTGGAGGAGGGCATAGTAATGTACTTTAGGTTCTTAATTTTCAATTTCCTCCTGCTGTACAGGGGCACCGCAATAGGATATCTTCATAATATTTTCAAGAATACACATCCTTTGATCTCGTTTCAATGGATTTACACCTGAAATTACTCCGGTTGCTGTTTTTTTACTTTAAGCTAATTCCTGTCTCTTCCCTCCTCCCAGAACAATCCCACCTTCTCCCCCTCCACACCCAAGGTTTGCTCTCCGTACACTTAAATAAACTACAGCCTACTATTAACCCTTCAGGGTGTGCCACTGCCACAGCCTCATCCCCTGAATTAGGAATGAAATCAACTGAGAGTGATGGATCAATTAATGTATAAGCATTATGCATCTCTTATGGAAAGCATCTTGGGGTTTTGTATTGCCAACCTACCCCTGTGAGCCAAGTTGGACTACCTTTATGCAATTCTTCACCTATGCCTGCAAAGCAAAGCCAAAATAAGGACATCTGAGTGAATACAATGCTTCACATGACTGCATTTAGAGAAGGGAAAAGAGAAAAAATAGATTAAAAATGAAATAAAATGAATAAAATAATAAAAAAAAAAGCCAAACACAACCCTCATCCTTCAAAGCCCCATCACGCTTTTTGACTTAATAGTAATTAATCACTACTGGCAAGAAAGTAATTTTTTTCCAGGTAGCCAGAGGCACATTTTTATCAGGATTAGCTAATAAATCAGCGGCATCGCTAGAAAGGAGTTCAAACTCCTCTCGGATGTACTAAATAAAACCGATCTCTGAAATTCTGGCAACTCGGTGTCTATTGAAGCTTCACTCAAACCCTAGCCTGCAAAATAACAATCATCATCATAAATTTTCTTTCCAAAGTCCAAAACTTACAGCAGGTTAAAAATTACTATTTGTTTTGAGATGAACTCATGCAATTTGGTTTGATGAGGTGACAAGATTCTCCACCTGGCTTTTTTCCTAGGTTGCAGCTTTACAACAGAAATGAAATGAAGGGAAATGAAGTTAGTATCTTGCTTAATTCAGGGATATGTGTTAAACACATCCAAGCAAGATAAATGATCCCTCTCTCTCTCCTCTCTCTCTCTCTCTCCCTCTCTCTCTCTCTCTCTCTCCCTCTCTCTCTCTCTCTCCCCCTTCCTGAGTTTGTCTCTGTGAATACAGGCATACAGTAAAAGCAAAACTGAACTGAAAGAGGGAGAACTCAAATCTACGAAACAGAAATTAAAGTTAGCACATAGATTGATTAATTTCAGGTTTAAGATAACACATAACAAAAGAGTAAAAATCTCATCAACAAATCACAGTAACCTCCCAGTACCAAAAAAAATACTTTATCAAAGTGTCAGCTCAAAGATTTCCTCTACACTGTGTTGAGTGATTCTCTTCAGCGTAGCTTTTACTGCTGTTATTTTTCTTTTACGGAAACCTTAGATAATTTTTTGCAAACACATGCACACACACACACGAGCTCAGTGTCTACTCTCACTATTAGACTAAATCTCCCAGGACCTTTCCTTCCCTGCACTTCTTACTATTATTTTTATTGCTATTATTAATAATTATTATAGTACGGATGTCACGTTTAAATGATGCCAATCAGACCTTGATGTGGCTTCTAGGAAGCCAGTCTGAAAAGACAGCAAGGTTCGAAAGAGCTACACCGATCATTTTAAAAATGAGAAGGGTGTTTGAAGCGACCGGCAAGAAAGGATGGAAGGAATACCCTGTAACTTAGACTGAGTCCCTAGTCCCCGAGCCCTGAACATTTTCTCTAGCCTGTGTAAAACTGGCACTTTGCACTGTCAGGGTATATTTTCATTCGCGTTTCCTGAGAGTGGAAGCAAGGAGGGGAGTGAGTGGGAAGGGGGAAGAGATGCCTGCTAAACATGCCGTTAAGTTCAAGATTTACAACTTGCCAAGGCATCTGGAAAGCTGGGAAGCCAGTGATGCCATTACCGGTGACTGTCACTGCCAGGAGTCCACCAAGCAGGACTAGACACTGGTACTGAAGCTGTCCTGCAAAAGATACAACTTCCACTCTCCCCGTGGCCCCGTGCAAAACGCTTTCTCCTCCTGCACTAAATCTGGAGTCACACCCCAATCACTTCCAACCCGGTCTTTTTCTTTTCCCCTTTTCTTTTTTAAAAATAAATACAAACACACACATACACACACACACGTATACAGAATCTGAGTTAATAAGGCGGCTCATATCGCTCCTGGTTCTCTCCTGCTCCTAAGCGGGGCTACCATGCAAATTACCTTCAACTTCCTCCCTGCGAGTCCTACTTTCCTACCCGAGGATCTGAGCATCTCTCCCCCACTACACACACCCTCCCCCACCCCCAAAACGGAGCACCATCTAATCGGAGAGGCACCTCCGGAGAGCCTAAGCTGAGCAGGGAAATGAGCGGGCAGAGATGGAGCAAGTGAGGCATCGTGAGAGGAGTACATCTCCACTACCTTTAGAAAAAAACCTAAAAAGTTCCCGGCATGGACTTTGGGCACATTAAAGTAGTGCTCGGAATATGCCTGGTCAGGGACTTCTTCCCTCTGGAACTAAGCTGCCACCTGTCCCTTCTGTCTTGCCTTCTCCCACACACGCACACATATCGTGATTTTGTGCACACACCCCTGCCCCGCTTGAGATGGGCTTCTTTATTGTTGTTTATATCCCTGTTCCCGTGTTGAATAGAACCAAAATGAAATAGCCTCCCCGGAGCAACTCACTCTCCTCCACTTCTTGTTTTGTAGAGGACTACAAATAATAATTGTAACAGCAGTAAAAATAAAAATTGTCCAAAAAAGAGAAAAAAAAAAAAGAAAGAAAAAAGAAGAAAAAGAAGAAAAAAAAGAAAGAAAAGAAAAGAAAAAGAAAGCTGCCGG
>VZTA01006345.1:5153-20665 GCA_013398855.1 Mohoua ochrocephala | reverse complement strand
TGGTTTTGTGGCTAGAAAAAAACCCTTTTCCTTTTTTTTTTTTTTTTTTTTTTTTTTTTTGGGTATATCCAGTTTGGGATTTGGGGACTTTAACTCAAATTAACAAGGTTAAAGATGGATTTTAAGTCAGCTTTTGGAGAGTTTTGTCCTCCCAGAGTTGCAGTCACAGTCAGTGCGTATTCTTGAAAATCAGGCCTAACTCTGAAAAAAAGACTTCAAGCAGCTAATTCATATTTGGGCACCCAGCTGCTTGCTGAACTTTAGAGAGAATGAAGCGTGGAGATTAGGTGTGTGACGTTAGTATCCCAAATCACTGGTGCCTTTTCACATGGACCTTTACAGCCTCAGGGGAAAAAAATGGCAAAGTCAGAGCTCAGATTCAGAACACCCTGACATCCTGTGGCACGTTTTACTTCTGAAGCTATGCCCAGCCTTGCTTTGAACGACACATGTTGTAGGCACAGTCTCAATGCTGTATTTGTTTGCATGAGTGAATACTTGTTTTATAAAACCCATTCCTGCTCCTATTTTATTCTCCAAGTGCCCAGAGGGAATGACAGTCAGGGTCCAGCATTAATGCTGCTGATTTCATGTACCTCATTCTAACGCAGATGCATGGCAGATGACCAAGTGCTGACAGCATGTGTGTGTGTGTGTCTGTGTGTGTGTGTGTGTGTGTGTTTTTGGGGGGGCTGTGAGCCCATGTAGGAGTGCATCCACACATGCACACGTGTGGAAATACTGTAGACAGAGAAGGAGGGTACTCTACAGCCAAATGTACAAAAATACTCATCAGTTTTCTGCTAGAATTTCATAGAGTCCTTACAGATTTTTTTTTTTCCTCTCTCTGCCAGTCTCTCTGCCTATTTCACTCCCTTTCTGTCTGTCTACATATCTACGAATATCAGTTGTTTGCTGTCTGATAGATGATATCTCTACCTGCATTATTTGTTACTGGTGATGCAAATATGCTCAGTTTCCTTAATGGTCAAATTTATAAATCCGTCCTAGAATTTATGAATGTAATAAAATGTAGATCTGTTCTTATATCTTTTTAAACTCCTATTGATTATTTCTTTTTTGTCTGTTTCTGTCCAGAATAGTAAATCACCTGTACAGTGAGCTGTCTTTTGAAGGCCAGACATGCAGGTGGAGACAGTAAAGGAAATAAGCAGGGCATTCAAACTGTCCACGGCTTCAACAGCAGTGGGAGAGAATACTCACGGTTCTAGTTAACTGTGGGGCCAAGCCCACATTAATAGGCTTGTGGAACAAATACAAGAGGTCTTCTGTCTGCTGTGTGTGCGCTCAAGCGTGCATTCTCTAGGAAAAGTGTAGGGCCTTGGTCACTTCAATTCGACTTTTCCACCTGGACGCTGGTTTTCACTCAGACAGCCTTCCAGCATCTCAGGAAAACTGCGTGTTGCATGTACCTCCCCGTGATCTAAAAGGAATAGTTATAGTACAAGTGACAGCATAATACAAAGATTCAGACTCTGTTTGTTCCATTGACTGAAATAGGAGGGTGAAGAGGTCTTTTCCTGTATTTCCAGCTGGTGGGTTGCGCTGGGCCTGAAATTAGAACAGACAATTTTTCATCCTTTGTGCTTTCTGCATGTATCCATTTAATTTAGGAGCCCCAGTTACATCTGCAGTTCATGCTAAAAGATAGGTGTTATTGAGGGCTGTTCATCTCTCCAGACCTTTAGCTGAAGAGGAAATGGTAGATTAGAATTCAGAAAGCAAAAGTGCCAGATCTCTAGAAGGCAGCAGATGAGAAAAATGCTTAGAGAAGGTCAAAAGAGGGACAGGGAAAGGGAGGTAGAGGGGGAAATTGAGAGGAAATGCAGGGGTGAAGTCACAGTGTCGGCAGGAGAAGGTAAAAGAACTACATTTCCTGGAAGAGCTAGCAAAGTCTTGGTGAGGATATCTGTTGGGATAAAAAAATGCAGAGTTTCTCAGTAAAGAACTGGGTAGGTAAGGCTGCTGAGGTCTTTCGAGGAAGGTCTGAGCAAACACTTAAGGAGACTAGATGCAAGAGCCTGGAGGGGTAAAAGCATAAAGTCAAAGAGGTCATGCATGGGGAGAAATGGCAAAAAACACATAGGCACTTCCAGAGCCTGTAATGGAGTAACAGGCCTCTGAACCTTGCCATAATTCCACAGCTCTGAATTAATCTAAGAGTCTGAACAAAATGTTCCACTCCATCTACAGTGGCTCCTCATGGAAACCTTCTATCACTACCATCTATTACGTTGTGACAGGGAATAATGGAATGAGTGTAAAGATATCATGACCTCTGTGAATTTATGGACACCAAAAAAGGGCACAAGATGAGCAGAGAAGTTTGTACATGTATTTACATGAGTATTTTGACATTGAAACTTTGGACACACCAGCACTAGCTACACACACATTTGGAAGCCAGCTTTTTTGTGTGAAATAATGGGGCAAGTTTAAATATTAGTTTTAACTTTCACCCACTGGACTGGGTGGAAGGTCTGTCATCAGAATAAACAGCAAGTCATATCGAGCACATGGAACAAGTCAAATGAAACACAGGTATCCAAAGCAGGATCAGCTGGAGACTCAGAGGCAAAATGGGAGAGTTTCTGTCCAGTAGTTCTGCTTCTATGTGTTGGTTCATGCTTCTGCTGGCAAACAGCCAGAGAAGCACTAAGAAGAGACTGAGGAGAGCCCTGCTAGATCCCAGACTGACAGAATCAGACCTTGCTTTCCAGGGGCAATTGATTTTGAATAGAAAAGGCCTGGTCTTCTTCCCAGTCTGCGCAGAGGAAAGGAAATACTGTAGTTCTTCTTGGTTTCAACTGCAGGAAGTGTCCAGCTAACTGGCCAAAGGAGAGCATGGTGTCTGCTTGCTTGCAGTGCAACTTGAACAGAACCAAGACTCCACAGAATGGGGCGTAAGGGTGAGGTTTTGCCAGGCTTTCATCAGCGAGATATAGCAAATGCCAGCTATGCGTATTATTACTCTTGCCTGTGAAATCAGTGGGGAGAGAGGCTTTTTCAGTAATGCCTGTGAGAGAGAATTCTGATCCCTTAAAGAGCCAGGATCAGGCCATGGGGAAATCGGTTACTTTGAAGATTTTAACACGACCGATAAACATTATGTAATGAGATTACAACCCTGTGCATAACAACATATTCAGTGTCTTTGGGGTTCAGTTGTTCTGAAATGGAACATTTTCAGCAAAGGGATATCTGTCTCTAGGTGATCTTTTTTTTGCATCCACACAGCTGAATCAGCTGAATTTCTGTAACTCCATATAGCCTGTGAGCCTCAGGCCTGGGGAAGCTTGTCCTACTGACATGTGGTCAAATCAGGCTGTTAGAGCCCGAAAGCTTAGTTGTCTTCCACAGTCACCTCAAGGGGTCAAATTATGACAAGAGCCTTGCTGGTGGCCTGTGAGTTTCCATTACATAAAGTGGACTGGTCTGGGCTGGTTTCAGAACCCACAGGATTTTGTGCTTAACGGAAGATGTAGGATATAAATTTGCTGTCGGTGTTCTACAGGAAATTTGCTTCCCAAGGGAGCAAGCGTGGCTGCCCAAAGGACATCAGCTCCCTCTATCTTTACGTCGCCCAAGCTTTACAGAAAATTTAGATCAGATTTCATAGCCCGTCCCAGAAAAAAACACAGCTTTTTCATCTAAAAGGAAGAGCTCTTTCATGTAAATGTGAGCTCTGTTTAAATGATTGGTGTGAAATGTCTTAGTCCATATCAGGTAAGGATCTGCTCTTTCATGCCAAACAATTAAATAAGAAACCTTGCTGCTGTTCAAATCCTCTATTGTGCTTTTTAAAATGAAAATAAGAACTGAGGGGTCGAAACCTCTGCCTAAGCACATAAGGCTCAAAGACACTGTATCCCCCACCATGCCCCTCAATTTCAAAGCACTAAAACTCATCTCAAGTGTTTCTAAGCCTTGAAAGCTGCAAAAAATTCTTTATTATTACCTCTCAAATATACGCATCAAATGCATAAGTATGCATTTCAAAGAACTCTTTTGGCTGCCATATCCCCTTTCCTTTCTTTCAAAGCAGTCAACTTGGTCAGCAGCAGATTAAATACCAAATCATCCCCAGTCATCATGCCTCATTGATTTTGCTATACTTGCCATAGAATGTATTGAAGGTTTGAAAATCATGGATTCTAATACAGAACTCAATAATGTCAGGTGGGCTTGGGAGAGAAATGTGCCTTCTGATAAATCAATACATCAGCTGAACAATCGCAATGTGCACCCTAATATTGACCTCAGTATTCGGGGACATTTCTCCACATACAGCTTTCAGTGGTTTTAATTACCGTTGTGACATTAGTAGGACCATGTTCTTCTTGCACTTAAGCTTGCGTAAACTGGAAGCCACTGTTATAAACTGATTTTGATGTGAGCTGGAGTCAGGCTGAGCAGTATTAGTTCCCAAACTTAACTGAGCACAGAACAGCTTGTAGACCCAACAGTGTTTTTGTGTCCCCGAGCTCATATCAGGATGAGTTTCAGGACTGAATCGAGGCTCCTGTGCCATGGTTTCCATGGAAAGAAATGTGAGACATGCGGTCTGGATGGGAATTGTATGGTTTTTCCGATTCCCCTGGTTTGAGCAATCAGGGAGTTAGAACAATGGTGATTTAATAAAATGAACAAAATAAATAAGTATTTGCTCGTCGGTTTGGATACAGCCTTTAAATATGTTGGCTTAAACTGAACCCTAAAGCACTCAGTAGACTTTCCAAAGTTCTGACAGAAAGTTTGCGTTGTGCTAGAAGTGAAGGATGTGAATGACAAGGATGGAATTCCATTCCTGACTTTAATGCTGCTCACAAAGGGGACATCACCTATCCATGCTGACCTCCAGCTTCCCATTTGAACTGAGTAACAGACAGTAATGTAAGAGCCACTCTGTTTTTTCAAAAGTGAGGAATTTAGATTTTTTTCCCACACAAGACCCCATAAAACAGGAGCCGAATATCCAACTGAATCTGCGGATGACATTTTAATCCTGACTAATCAAAATTGGCTGGTGGAGATGCTTTTATCCACTTAATAAACACAGAGTGTGACACAGAAGGACTCACAGCTAGTCACTAACTCGAGTGAATTCCTGAAAGTGGGTGGGAAAATTTCAGTTCCAAGTTCATAAGTGGTCCACGAATGCACACAAGAGTGGCGACTATGGTACATAAATACCATTTGACAAATAGCAGTTCCCCTGGACACAATAATTTCCTGGGAGATAATTTGCATGATGGTGGACTGAGATTCTTGGAAATCTTAGCAACGATGAAAAACTCTTTTGCAACATGACTCAATGCATACAATGAACGGAAAGGGCTGAGTGTAATGCTGCTGTTGGCCCTTATCCAGTCTTCTGATTGAATAAGTCTGATATCCAGTACACACTCAATCAGACAAGGTCCAAGATGGAAGAAAAGAAAGAAAAGACCAACGCAGTCATAACTGCGCTGTGAAATGTGAGTACTTGGAAGTGATAATAGCAGGGGTTTTTAAAGAGAGTGGCAACCGTGATGCTCTTGAAGCCATCCTCTCAGAGGTTGTCCAAGGAGAAGTTCAATACCCTTTGGCAATAAGGAAACAGATGAATATAGAGTTAATAATGTTCCCAAGACCATTCTCCTGCTGAAACAGATTCTAATATAGAAGGCTACATGTGAGCTATTTTTGTGCCTACAATGACTTCTGTGTTTGCCTCTACTCCCGGCATCACCCTCATTGTACTGTATGTAAAGCACTTTAGGACACGTTGGCTATGAAAGGAAGTTCAATTTGTAAAACCAAATTCTATTTTACCCTCAGTCACTGCACACTGAGCCAGGTCAGCTCCGCATTCATTTCACTTTTTTATTTTTTTTTCCTCCCAGAATTTCCAGCTCCTGCCTGCCTTCAGAGTTACCAAGGAAGCACACACATGATTTTATATAAGTCATACAGATATTATGGTTTTATGTGTAAAAATATATACACGCTTACACATACACAGAGAGACTCTGTAGAGATGACTCATAATGACAAGGAAGAGACAGGGAAAAATATCAGTTCATGCCTCTCTTTGCTTGAAATTTTCTGTTGCTTTTCTGCTGAATGATGTTCCTTTACTATCTACATAATGAATACCCTCTTTCTTCAGATAATTAAAGAGATGCTGCCCATATCCAGCCAAAATTATATATTTACACATGGCGACCTTCTATTAATAAACATGTGAGATTGCTGCAACTGAACAAAACATCACAAGTCTTCATTATTTCCCTCCACTTAGAGTCTTTGTTATTTTTCTCCTTATGTGTTTGGCACTGGTAAGAGATGCCAGAGAAACCGTCTCAATAAAAGGACAAGGCAATATTGTCTGCTTTCTCACACCTGGAGTCTGATGATTAGGACTGACTCCTTGGTTCTGATCTCTGAGGTGGCCGTGGGCCACTTGGTTTTACGTTTCGTGAGCTCTGAAATGGAAATAGCTTTATTTCTCCCTTACCTCACTCCCCCACACATAGTCTTTCAAGGAAACAATATAAAACCATTGTCTTTTTTAGGGTCAAATACTCACACTTGGAATATCAGTGTTCGTCTCCTGACTGTGATCGTACACCCACCACCCCCAGCCTACAAAAAACATCCCTCTGAATGTATGTGGTGACTCATTTTGGATTCCACTTTTGTGGTCTTCCCTGTAACACTAGAAGCAGAGGAAGCTATATTAGACCAACAGGTGAAACAGGAAAAAACCCACACAAATCAACCACCAAAGCCCAAACCCAAAAAAACCTCAGTTACAAGAGCTTGAAGAAGACCTTGGAGAAATATGATGGGTGAGGAAGTATTATTGTTAGGTTTTTGTTTTGTTTGTTTTGTTTTCCTTAATGATATGGCTGGATTAATAAAGAGATTTAACTTCCTTCTAATCTAACTCACCTTATTCTTATGCTTAATTAATAACACTACAAAACCAGTGCCAACATCACATATTGCACCTCCGGAAAAAAAAACTGGCCACACTCACCTGTGTAAAACAGTCTACAAGGAAACAGACTTTTCTCCACCTAAAAAAAGGACAAACATACAAAGCACATATTGCAACCTGCCATCTTCCCCGTGTGCTGAGGAACCTGAAATCAACTGTTCTTGCTCCATAATGGGCGGACTCAGGCGACCTGCAAGATGCAGAGCTGAAGAAGGAAACCAGATTTTATTCTTTGTGTTTCTCATTGAACAAACACATGAACAATATTCTCATACATGTCTCTTACTTTCAGCATAACTGTGGTCAAGAAAAAATGCAGATAATGAAGCATGTCTAGTTCACGTTTAAGCAATGTGTTATTTACCTGTTTCTCACAGCTTGGCCTCAAACCCAAGCAAAAGGATTTGCTCCACTTCCTCTCCTGCTCAGCATTCATCATTTCATCTCATCCTCCTGCTCCCCTGCTAAGGTGTGAGTTGGTTTTTGTTTGATTGCTTTCTTTCTTCTCTGTTAACAATCATTTGTTCTCTTTCGCCTTTCTTCCATTATATTGGGCCCAGGAGTTTGGTTTTCTTAAGGCCTAGTCCGGTGTCCCTTGTTTTGTTGTTTTAACTCATTCGGTAGCCAAAAAACATTTCAATTCACGTTTGATTTCCCCAATAAATCCTATTATCTCTGCCTGGTTGCCAGCCTTCTCACTCACTGTCATTATCAGTTATATCCTATTTGCCCTAATCTAGTTATCTAGTCTTTTTATCAGCTTATTTTATCAGCCCACACACAAGCAAAACTCCTTTGAATGCAGTAGAAGGCAAAGGCAAAGGTGCTGCTGTCCTGTTTGGAGTGGATAATTCAAAAACTCACAGCACGTGACAAGGCAGTTCTGAAGGAAGACTTGGAACCAGCATCCATGCAAAATATCTCAGGACAGCGATTCTCCTCAGAGGCCAGGTAGGCTAAATGATTCCACCCAAGCCACGCTGCAAGCAACCATCTGGGAGCAAGATCTCCAAGACTTTGCTTCATAACCTCACACTGCATAGCCAACAAAGCCTTCCACCCCTCCCACAGCTGGCAGCAGTGCATTTCTACAGTTGCCCACTTTCTAGCCTCTCACAGAGTCTTCCAGGTACTCGCTGATGAAAAGCACTCTCCTGGCAAAGAACATTTTGGCAATCCACACAGTGTGTCCCTGTTTCCCATGAATAACAGTAATTCTTGTCCACTGTTATGTGTATTTGAGTCTGGGCTAAATTTTTTTACTAAACTATTACTTCTGATTGTCTAAAAGACATGTCTTGAAATGTTTGAATTTTGTATGTGAAACACCAACTTTCACATTTCAGATCCCTTGGAAAATCTCCTCCACAGTTCTCTGCGTTGAACCAATAGTCCAGAGGTGCAGTGCAATGGCTTTCAGAGATGAGATGTAAAATTGTGGTCCTAAGAGGACAGAGATTGTTGAGAACAGTGCCTGTTTAACAGCAGCTAGCAACTAGGCAAAGTTTTAGATCTGAGGGTCAAGGAAGAACTTTTTGACTGATAATGCAGGATCAGTACATGGAGAGTAACTGTGATTATTGCTTTTGGACTTTGGGTAGGACAGGCTCTGAGGCCTTCAAAAACTATCAGTAGTCAGGACTTGATTTGATATCTCATTTGCAGGAAGGCATCTGCAAGATCATAATATCCTTCATGGCCTCAGCAGAGCCCTCCTTGGTAACCGGCATGAAGTGGAAAAGGAAAGAGGTCTTGTATTGACTCATTCCATTTCCTGAGCCACTTGGGTTTCCCTTGCAGATCCTCAGCTAACTATTACTCTAAGTTTGCATTAGTGGCAATACTGCAGTTAAAACTGAGTTGTGGTACCTTACAATGCAAATTTCTCCTGCATTACACTTCTGTGATTTAATTCTTTCTCCAATCTTTGACTAAAATTAATCGAGAAAAATATGTTTTCCAACATTTATTTTCTCTTCGGCATGAAGATGCACTGATACTTTTACTGACCTAGAAAACCTTTAAAGACAACTTCTCTAGAAATGTGAATATCTTTCTTTTGTTTGTTTTGGTTTTTTTTTGTTTTGTTTTTTTTTGGTTGGGTTTTTTCCTGATATTTTTTCAGCAAACCCATTAATTTAAAACAATCTCTCCTCACTTCCTATTTCACCCTCTGACTCATCTTTAGGATTTCTCAGTCATCTGCTGTGTAGTGGGAGTTGAAATAATCAGCAGAAAAGTTGGGCTCTTGTTTCCCTTTTTTTTTTTCCTAATGCCATCACTGAATCGAGATATGTCAAAGAAAAACGAAGGACTTGACAAAGATGCATTAAAAAAAACCCTATAAATGATCTACAGTGTTAAACTAAATGAATGTAGCAGAATCTAATTAATAGTAATATTGTTTTTAAACCTTTGTCTGTTGGGCAGGCAATCGGTTCTAACAACATAAGAGGGAACAACTCAACAGCTACAATCTAGGAGCTGGAGACTCAATTTCCTTCTTGTGCACAAACTCTCTGCTTGACTGTTTCTGCTGCCCATATGTCAGGGAGGAATTATAGCATCTCTTTCCTTCACAGGAATGTTGGTAGGATAAATACATTGAGGACTGGGAGGCACTCAGGTCCAGACTTATCCCACTTAGCTGTGACACCCATCTGAGGAAAGCAAGAAGAAGTTTGGTTATTCAAGGATATATAAATTAGAGGCAGAAGGAAGGACATCTGCAGGTGGATCAAGAGCTGTTTATCATTTTCCATTGGATTCACAAAACCACATACCTGGGGATGGGATGCAGTTGTCTGAACACTGGCATCCAGTGATCTCTCAAATGCCCTACAAAAGCTAAGACAGGTGCTTGGGGCAGACAGATACGACACAGGGCTCCCAGGACAGGGTGGATGTCCCACTGCTCTTTCTGTGACAGTGGATGTCCACGTTGAAAAAACTGAATTTTGCTCAAACTGTTTAACACAGGTAAATAAATGCCTACAGCCTTAATAAATGACTGAATTCCTTTCCTGAGGTGCTGTCTCCATCAGCCTAGAGCACCTCTGTCTCCATCAGCCTAGGAATCCCAGATAAATTACAGCTTTGCAGGCCACAGTGGTTTAAAAAATCATATTTAGAAGCTCTGACAAATTCCTTCCTCAGCAGTGGAGATACAACCCTGATGCATGATTTCGCTGCTTTCTTTTCCCATCTCTCAGCTCTGGAGACTTGCCTCTGACTTGCTGAATGTGAAAGATTATAAACTCTCTTCTCTGTCCTCTTGATTATTCCTTCCAAACTTGCTAATAGCTGACCAGCTTTCCACTGTACTGTAGCACAGTATATAATAACCTGCAATTATTGTCCATTTAGGCTTTCCCCTGGGTCTGCTTTATTCCTGCCATCAGTGGACCCTTACACTGCTTTTCTGCTGATTTTACTACCAGATTCATTGCTGCTGAGAAGGGGAAAAAAAAACAAAAAACCCTGATGATCTACAACCTGTTATATAATTTTTCCGTCTGTTGTTCTTATCCTTTTTTTTTTTTTTTTTCCAGTTCCTTGGTCTACTGTAGAGACTTTATGAAAATTGCTTTATAATAGGCCTTGCTCAGCTGTTGCATCCTGTTCTGTACTGGATCATTCCTAAAGTTTTTTGCTGCTGTGTTTTGCACTTCTGTACAGCAGTTAAAGTTTACAGGATACCTGGAGGTCAGTATACACAACAGCTGTGTTTTCACTCTCTTTGACTTGGCTTCTTCACCCTCTTTTCTAATCTGGACAGCCAAGGTGCACAGAATCCTATACTGGATATTGCATTTTATTGCTTTTAATTTTCATTAAGAGGAAGAAAATTTTTACATCAGGTCTGACCCGTTTCTTAGTATCGACACATGAAATTTACTCTCTCTCCAGAGCTTCTGCCTCCTGTCTTTCTTCTCAGTCTTGGGCTATGCTTCAGGCTTGGGGTATGTAGGCTAGTAAACCTTTCATCCTGTGAAAACTTTGGGTTGAAATATAACAAATTTCTCAAGGCAAAGTCAGGAGGCAGTGATGTGACTTATAAGCCAAAGGGTTATTTGTGGGAGTAAAATTTCTAAACAATTCAGAGAATCCAGGCTACTGTACATGTGAATTTACAGAGGCACGCTATTGCTATTCCCACTTCTTTAATGTCTTTTGGTTACTAATTTCTTTTTCAATATCGCACTCATTAATTCTACCATCATTGAGTTTATCCAGTTTGCTCCTGTAAATATCACAATTAGTGTCCCGTGCACCCTCAATCAGATCCGTATGAATGCTGCCCAAAGGGTTAAACACAAATAAATTCTCATTTAAACAAAACCAACCTCTGCCTCAAATCATTAATATATATGCATAAATACCCTTCTTTATCTCTCCCAAACCACGCCCAGGCTTGGTTAGAGAGATCATCCACGTCTAGATCCAGCTGGTCCAGGGGTGGCTTCCCTGCTGAGCAGAGCAGAGGCAAGGAGTTCTGTCCACAGCCCCTCGCTGCTGCTTCACCACCCTGCTCCACCTCTTCTGTCCCCCGTGGTCTTCCTGGGGGTCCTTGGACCTTCGCTCCAGGAGGCTGTTTGTGCTACCCTCTAGTGGCCAAAGCACAGAGAAAACAGCCAAATTAGGAGCACAAACAAAATTTTATGTGAAGGTGATCACAGATTTTATTTTTAACTACGTGAAATCAAAGCAGAAAATTTTGAAAAGTGGAAAAAAAAAAAAAAACAACCCACCGAACAACCCAACAAATAAATCTGTTTAAAGTTGAAGGTTGGGAATGAATCGGAACTTCTAGAATATGAGTGTCTTCTCACATTTGCATAATACAAAACCTTGATGAGATGGAAGGTGATTTTGTAGTCTAGGCAGGGAATCAGAGTATTTTAAAACATCAGAGATTTCTTGTGTGAACAGAAGGCAATAGTTTGATGTTCCCACTCAACCTCAGAAAAATATGACAAAAATACTGTGTTTCCCTCACTATTTGTCTCTTTTGACTATAAATTTTTCAGCAACAGAAGCTCTCCTACATTGTTCATACAGCTCAGTGAAGTTCTTCTCTAGGCTGAACCCTACCACAACAGTGAAATGAATAAATAATGTTTGATGAGTTACAAGGCTGCAGAATGAGATGAGGTGGAACTCAACGGTGGAGAACTGTTGGCCAAAGACAGATGTCTGAGAGCAGCGGGGGAGAAGGAGACAGGGTTTCCAAAGTTACTGATCCACCTGAGCTTCTGGATTCTACTGCAGGGTTCGTGGAGGGCAAGGGAGAAAATTCTGGTAAAGATAAGGAAGGTTAAAGGGGTAATCCAGCTAAGTGACCTCTGAAGAAAAATATGGCAAAGGCATGAGGCCGAGCGCTGCAGCATCGCAACTGGCACTGAGATTTAACATGTACAACAAAGCAACTAAACATCTCCCAGTGTTCCATTCTTTTTTAGCCCTTACCAAGAATTATCCGAAACACTCAAATGGGTGCGGTTTTGGCCTATTCTGACTCTTAGAAAGTCATAGATTTTTGTAGAGAAAACAGGCTCAATAAAAAATATGTGAAATGCTAGGGGACAGGACCAGCAGAAATCATGTTCCTCCAGCCTTGCTTTTCGAACCAGTGGAAACAAGATTTGACAGAAGACCTGTTTCAATCCCAGATTTGAAACAGGGATTTTGTAGCTATTTGTAAGGTTGCTGGGAGCTATGGTAGAGGTGTTCACACATATTACTGCTGGCCTTATGTCCTTCCAAAAAGCTGAAGGTCCTTTAGCAAAGTTTCAGACTTCTCAGAGGTCCCCTCTGTTCATCTACACCGAAGAAATTTAACTGCTAGTTATCTGAATGTTCAGATGGTTCCAGTTGTTTTCAAAACACCAGGCAGTGACTTCCAGAGACATGTGTTCTCACTTGGGATAATACCAAATTACAGCACAGAGGACAGAGAAGCCACTTAGGTGGAAGTTCAGACCAGTAGTTTAAGGTTAAAAAAAACCCCACAAAACAAGCTTTTTAAACTGGTTTAGGTAGAGTGAGGCATCATCTAATTGTATTTCCTGGTAGTTCACAATTATCTCACAGTGATAATTGCCCAGGCAACTTTATTTCTACTATTAAGCGAGTGGAAGGGAGTTACCATTTTGTTTGTGCTGTGCTGCTGCAGACATGTGCCCTGTGAGGCTATTTTAGTCTCATGAAATAGTAACCCTTAATTTGAGGGGCTTGATGCAGCAGGCAAAAATCAAAGTAAGACTTACATTTATAAAAAACTCATGAGTTTGTCAAATAGAGGATAAGACAGCAGCTGAGAGTTTTGAACGGCTGCTTAGTGTTTGTCTTGAAACACTCCCAGGAAGGAGGGCAGGCAACCTAGATATAAATTGGAAGAACAGATTAACCCTGACATTTCTAGGTCAAGGGAATAACCGAGGTCATGTCTTTCCCAGGCCTACCAAAGTCACATCTGCGCTGATCAGGAGAGCTCATGGAAGTACTGATACAAAATTCAGGAGGGCAAATGGTGCCGCTACTCTTCAAAATGCAACATGTTAACAATTACTTTTGTTTTCACTCACTACATCACTGTGCATGTTCTACCCTGTCTCTCTAAAGCAATCTTATAAATCATTGAAGAGAATGGTTCTATTTTTGCCTCAAATATCCTAGCCTTGAAATCTCATGAATATTTTCCAAATTAGGTCTTCAGTTTACTAGATCATATGCTTGTCTCCTGGTTCTGTATGTTACACAGAGTTTCTGTTTAAGAAGAAACAAGAGTCGACTCCAGTTAGTAAGACATGGAAGATAACTCAGGGTTAGCGTGTAGAATCATGAAATAATCTATTCCTTTGTTCTTCTAAGGCTGATTTTATGCCTGTTTGAGGCCTGACAGTTCTCCACTATGTTTTAAAGAACCTCCAGAAGTGGAGATGTTACAAGCTTCCCAAACAGTTCACTATTCCATATCGGGTGAACACTTAAATTACACTGTGCTGTAATTTAAGTCCACGCCGCCTTCTCCTGTTCGTGGTGCCTCTGAAAAATAATTCATCACACTTGCCTTGGCAGCTCTTGAACTGAAGAACCATTACTTTGCCTCCCTGGTTTTGGACAAACTACCCCAGTTCCTTCAACTTTTCTTTTGGAGGACAGGTGTAGCTTACCCATGTAACACCATATTTATGTCCATGATATTCCATTCTGTTCTTTTTGCATTAGGGTTTTTGTTGTTGGCGTTAATTCCTGTCTCACACATCAATGTAAATAGAAATTATTTTATTTTTGGCCCTGGTTGTCTGTAACTCTGCAAAGGGTGAGCCCTTTGCCCTCTGACAAAGTTTAGAGAAGGTGCTATGGCACCGTAGCTCTGGTACGACCAGGTGCAAGGATTTCAGGAGCCCTGTTTTAGTCTGTGTGATAACTGTAGGTTTCAGCACAGTGACTGTAGTTTTTCCATCTAAGACTCCAAGCTATGCCACTCCATCAGTGAGGACACTCTTGAAAAACGTTGAGCCCTGCCAGCAGGCAAATACTTTATTTCTAGGACTCATAGAGTAAGAGCAAGTATTGTCCTCATTGCAGATTACACAGAAAACCCCATTCAGCTGCCTTATTGCTACCTGTATGACTGTGAATAAATCATTAAGCTTTCTCTTGTCTAAGCTTTCTCTCACTTTAAGATGGAGAAGGAGATTTCCAGACCTCATAGGGAGAAAAGAATTTAAAACTGCATAACAGTACTAAAAAAATGATAAGATGCATAAGCACCATTATGGAAAGAACAACTGCTCTGTAACAAACTCTGAAGAACTGACACTCTTCAGATTATGCACAAAGATCTAGGTACACAAAAGCCTTTTACTGTTTAACTCATAAACAAATGCATTTGCTCCGGGAACAAATCATAATATGTATAAAAAATACATGCCAGTTTACCTCAAATGAGATTTCCCATACATATTAATTTTACAAAGAATTTATACTGTAGACATTTCTTGTTTTGCAGGGTATACTTAGGTACCAAAATCAAGATGAGAAATAAATACAAAAATTGGTTTCTTAGCACAGCATCACTTTAAACGTCCATTTCTTGATAGCTTACATGACTCGTGAATCTGTCTATTTTGTGGGCAATGTGGAAGCCTCAGTGCTTTCAATAGGTAAGATTTTTAAACTGTGTGATTTGTAAACTATGCAAACGATGGCAATTTGCAACTGTAATTATTCCTTAAGTGGAGAGTTTGGCATTTTGTAAAGCAGATAATAGTTCAGATAATGGATTCATTAGATGGTTTTGGGTCTTGTCACCTTGAAAAAATAGGCCATTTTCTCTCAGATAAGCAGCTCTGGTTTTCCCGTTTCTTCCTAAGGTTCATGACACTACCCATCATTTGGCCTTAAATCCAGTACCTTACAGCTCTGACATCTTGGGGACTTGCTTGTCTTCTTAGCAAGAACAACAAAAAAAAGCAGCCAAGCAAAAGAGAAACAAACA
>VZTA01006343.1:53878-70331 GCA_013398855.1 Mohoua ochrocephala | reverse complement strand
AAACTGAGGCACCGCCACAGTTCACCACGGAGGTGATAGAACCAGCTATGTATATGTGATATTAGTCCTGAAAACGAAGAGAAAATTCTTAGGGGAAAGAAAAAAACTTTGTGCTTTATGGAAATAATGCCATATTCAAAGAAATAAAGCATTGTGTATGGATTTCATATGCAGAACTCTGAACTGTACTAGGAGGTATGAAAGGAAACACAAATTAAACCTAGCGTGTTGAGCAAAGACCCACAGAAATTGTGTTGAAGAGGATGTAGTTGAGATATAAGAGGCTCTTAGAATAATGATTTTTAGCAGAAGCTGACGGCAGAGGTAGCAGTTTTTTCCTACAAAATGTAATCAGATGATGTGCTGAAAGTAGTGTATGTATGCTCAGCAGTTGTGATGGTGCTCTACCAATCATTGTTCCCAGCATCCGGTGGAGAAAATACCTTGGCACACCAGAGACAGAAGCCTGGATGGTGCTCTCAAGGGAGAGTGCAGGTCTCCAGGCATGGGGCTGCAGACCTTTAAGCAGCGTGGGGTCTCACTGTGACCAGGGTGAGGGTGATGGTGCTGTTGTTTGTAGAGAGGCCGTGCGGGTGGAAGGTGTGTGTTGCCAAATAAAGCTGCTGCAGTGCTGAAGTAGCAGGTGAGCTGGAAAATAGAGAGTCAGTAGTGAAGGCTGAGGGATGTCAATTTCTTGCCCCAGGAGGGCCACTCCTGCTCTCCCTGTAGGTCTGCATCAACAGGTCAGGTAGAGTGTTGTGACAGCAGTGGAGGGGATAGAAGCCATGACCAACCTAGAAAAAGTGCCATCGGAGCCTAAACTAACCTGCCCAGAAAGAAGGGGTGAGTGTTTTTAGGTGAAGACGACAATTAGGGATATGTCAAAGAAAACCAAAGAAGTTAAGTTTAGGATCACAAAGGGCAAAAGACTAAATCTGTCATATCTTAGTGGCTTTTTAGATGAGTCAGTTCAGAGATATCTCTGTTAACTTGAAGCTGTAGGAGTCAGATTCTACTTTTCAACACAAATCATCATAATCTTGCCTCATTTTTCATTTATTTACAAAGCTCTGTTTCCAGGCAGAATTTATAGATCAAATTTCAATCAGCATGAATTCAGGGAGATTAAATATGCTGTGCTGCTTTTTGTGTCTAGTTTCTACCGCTGAAAATGTTTTGTTTGGCTTTCTTGGAAGAATGATGTGCATACCCAACCAAACAAAATTGTGAGATATGTGATGGTATCTTGCAATATTCTTCTTAATCTCGTAGAACAAAGCACATTTATACACTGAGGGATTAAACAGAAGCTCTGCTTTTTCACAATTTGTTTCTATTCCCTATCTCCTAGATCCTAGCATACCCACCCATTCTCTAGACACACTTCTCAAATGGTTTTCCTTCAGCAAAAAATCTGACTTTTACAGGAAAAAACACAGTTTTGAAAACTGGGAGTTCTTTATTTTTCTGAACAAAGAGTATTTTCATTTTAGAAGCTTGTTCTGCACTTTGAAAGTGAGTAAGCTTTGTGATTTAGAAGAATTTGTGTGCATATAGGTGTTTATATCTGTGTACATATGTGTGTATAGATAAAAGCCTCCATCTTCCTCCTTTTATGCAAATTTGTGAACCAAAACGAAAAAATAAAAAGAATGTGAGTTGAGAAAATTAAATATTCTACAGTAGATGCCATAAAAATACTACCTTAAAGTAATGATATTCAAACACTAGGTCATTTCTAAAAGAGCCTTAAGTAAAATCAGTGCAAATAGTCATGCATAGCAAAGACACCTTACACAGCAGAGAACTTAACTAAGCTGTCAGAGTTAATGAGTATCAGAAATGGGAACTGATATAAGATGCTCGCCCCTAAATCCATTAGCACCTGAAAAAATTGCATAAGAATTTCATTAAATGCAGGCAGCCTTTACTGACTTCTGATATGTGACTGCAAAAGGGCTCAGCTAGAGAAGCCTTTATGATATTTTGCCCGATGCTGGACAACAAATTTGTGAAAAAGGAAGTGTAAGAAGGAAATGAAGAAAACTTGCAGTCATCTCGTATCTGTCTCTCATGGTTTTAAATAGTTATTTGCCTTCTAGAAATTGCATCGTTGGGATAGTAAATCTTATGTATGCCTGTGTTGCTAGAATAGAAACAACAGTGAACTACAGAATTCCTTTGGCACAGACAATTACAGGTTTAGAGGTACATTCCAAGCTGGCTCATGAATGGCTACGCAGGCTGGTAAACATGAGACAGATTGATTTCTTCATTAAAATGTAGGGCAGTTTTTTCAGGATGGCTGGTTTTGGGCTTCCTGAGATGAGTTCACCATTTAAACACTTCCAGTAGCTTTCTATGTGTATAAAGGAAATGGTAAAAAAAAACGTGTAGGTGGAAGAAGGCTCAGGGATGACCTTATCACTCTCTACAACTGCCCATAAGGAGGTTGTAGCCAGGTGAGGGCTGGTCTGTTCTCCCAGGTACCAACTGACAAATTAAGAGGAAGTGGCCTCAAGCTGCACCAGGGGAGGTCCACGCAGGATGGTAGGAAAAATTTTTCCACTGAAAGGGTGGTCTGACACTGGAACAGGCTACCCAGGCAAGTGGTGAAATCACCACCCCCGAAAGTGTTCAAAAGGCAGGCAGATGTGGCACTTGGGGGCATGGTTTAGTGGTGAACGTCACGATGCTAGGTTTGCCTTCGGATTTGATGATCGTAGAGGTCTTCTTCAGTGTCAATGATTCTAGGATTCTAAGTTGAAAATCCATCCAATGAATGGGATCTGCCAGAGATACTAAGTGTGAAACACTGTGATTTGTATTTTATGTTGCTGCACAGTGATCTGATAATAGGAAATAATAGTAGAACAGGAAACTGATATGATGTACAAAATCATGTTTGTCTCCACTATCTGAACATAGACAGCTCCAGAGGAAATACACGGTGCTGATTTTAGACATTTTTATGTTCACATTCAATGGCAGTGTTATTACTGAATGTGTGGTTCTCAGCTCCATTTTGCAGCCTTTTTAGTACAGGGTTAGTGTTAAACCTTGGTTTAATTAACTCCTGAAAATTATCAAAGTAGGAGGGGAAAATGTGAGTAACACAGATACTGGAGGTGGATCTCAATGGCTCATCAAAAGTACTAGACATAGGAAGCTGAGCAAGAAGACAGCTCTGCCTGGGTGATGAGCTTCTCAACCTGCTCATTTCTCAGCAAGTTCACCTACAGGAGGAAGGTGATGGCAGTGGAGCTGAAGGACCTCTTATATTTAAACAATCTTATGCTGAGCAGATCGTAAGATGTCTACGCTGTACTATCATGCAGTGCATACTTTTCCATTGCTAGTCTGTGGCCACATTATGGATGAATTAAAATTCCTTCACCCACAGAGAATTTAAAGAGAAAGAGATTCTAATCTACTCAATCTACTAATCTCTCTAATCTAGTCGAAGAGACTTTAAGATACTGTTTTCCTTCCACAACTATTCCTTAGACAAGGATTTTTGATGTGTATATACAGAAGCAGTCCTACAATTAAGAATAATGTTTAAAGACATGATAAAAGCTCTTTCAGGTGAAAAGTTTTGTTCAGTTTTATTAAGGTGCCAAGAAATGTCTTTTAGAGTCTTGTAGCACAGAGGAATTATTTGGAACAAATTCAGAAAGCTCCTGAATGAATAATTCAATGCACAAAGCAAAGGAAAAATGTTCTGCTTTTCTTTGCACTGCCTTTGTGTGCTTGCTGTCCTTTAGGAAGAGAAGCAACTATCACAGAGAAAGCAGAAGAGAATATATGCACGCTGTGTATGTTTTGTGCAGGCTTACCTTGGTAGTGTGCTGTTGGTACTGCAGCATTAGTCCCTCAGTCATTTAAGAAACACTGCATCTAAAGAGGGGAACCATACCGCTCTTGCCAAAAAATAATGGTGGACTGGGTATATACTCTCTCACTCCCCCTCCCCAAAAGCACAGGCAGGAGAAAATATGACAAAAAGGTTGTGGATCACGATATGGACAAGATCACTCAGCAATTACTGTCATGGGCAAAATAGGCTTGACTTGGGGAAACTAACTTAGTGTCTTGCAAATTAAAGCCAGAATCTTTAATTCTAAGGATTGTCTAGTTCTAACTTCTTTGCCATGTGCAGGGACACCTTCCACTACACCAAGCTGCTTATAGCTTCAACCAGCCTGGCCTTGACTGCATCCGGGGATGGGACATTCACAGCTTCTCTGGGCAATCTCTTTTAGTAGTAGGTTTTATTCAGAGTCAAACCTAGTACAACTTTTAGAAGTCAAGACCTTTCACCGAATTTTAAGTGAGGAAGGTAACACAATAGTAAATACTAGCAAAACCTGGATTTAGCTCTTTGAAAACTTACCATCTTCAAAAGGTAGCTTTGCTAATAAAGAATGATTCACACTGAGAAGTGGAAGATTGTGGTAATCTCAATCAGGAGTAGAGCCAGTGGCGATTTATTAAGTGAATGGGTTGAAAAGTCAGAAGAAAACAAAAAGAAAATAAAAAGAAGAACCTTCTACTTAAGAATTCTGTAAGTATATGATGACATCTTTTCATGGTGGAAAGATGTTGTGGTAATAATATTCTATTTCTATCCGTATAATGCTATATGATAAGTTAGCCTGATTTTTTTTCTATCAGTATAAAGACTCCTGCTTTTTAATTAGTATTTTAATAAAGATTGAAAATTGGAAAAATTAGATGAATACTGAAAAATAGAAATAAAAAGTGCTCCATCCCTGGATTTCACACTTTTAACAGAACTGCAGAAAGTTTTTGTGTGGAAACAGTAATCATAATAAATACGACATGATATTTCAATGTCTGTGTTTAATGGAAAAGTCACTAGAGACCTTTTTACTGACGCTCTTGAAGAAGCCATGTAGAATCTCCCCTTAGGTACTTTTTTGCTTTCTCTTCTCCTCCAGCAAAATGCATCTCTCTCATGTATCTACTTTATTCTGAACTTCCCCCTTTTTTTACAGTGAATCACCAAAGCAGTTTCTCATTCCCAGAAAAATACGCTTGACATCCTGTGAGTCAAACCACTCGAAACAGAAAAGACCCCTCTCATGGAGGAGTAATATGGAAGTAGTCATCCTGGGTCAGTATTTCCAGATGATAGTTCAGGCAATGGGAAAAAGTACAAATTCAAGCACTGCTGTTGCCTCTTTAATTGGTCCCTTTGGAACTGGAAGAAGCAGTTGTTGTAGGAGTGTTACATAATGGAAAAAGCTGTCATTTTCCATCTAGACTACTTCAGGTTTTCAGTGTGTGGGGAGGAAAGTTTTGATGGAGAAGGTTTGATTGGTGGGGTTTTTTTTAATTATCATTATTTTCTTTCAGAAAATGTTATAGGCTGTCTCATGCTTTTTATGTGTATTTGTCTATCATAGCAATGTAGTTCCAAGAAATGATATAAAGCCCTAGGTATGGTGCAATTGCTTGTTGTCTTATGAAGTAATGCTCTCATTCAGACCATATTTGGACTAGAGTATGTGAGATTTTCTTTACTGGTGTTCTCCAAGAAAAGATTATGTATCTTTTGTGAGAGTGACTCTTTCTGTGAATGAAGTTTCCAGCATGCCAGGGGAGTCTCAGAATTTATGACACCTCAGAAGATGTCATTTCAATTTCCAGCCGCCTCTGAGACAGAGTGCAGCCAAGAAACATTTCTCCTCGTATTTCCAGAACTAATTTGACTTGTGCCTGCTAGAGATCACTTCCTAGCTGCTTCATTCTTCACATCTCTCACACATACAGCATGGGGAGCAAAGAGGACAAACTCGTGCTCCACATGTGGCTGCAGGGCCAGAATCTCAATGGGATCACGGAGATATAGTGGGTCAACTCATACCACTGGAGTGCTGCTGTGGGTGGATACAGTCTGTAGTGTGGGCAGGACAGGAAGAAGAGGAGGAGGAGGAAGAATTCCAACTGATGTGAGAGCAGCTGGTATGTATGGAGCTCTCTGCCTAGAGATGGATAATGAGACAACTGAGGGCTTATGCGTCAGGATGAGTTGACAGACAAACATGCATGACGTGGTAGTGGGAGTCTGCAATGGACTGCCTTATCACAAATGAAAAGCAAATGATGCCTTCTTCAGACAACTGGAAGAAGCATCACATTCACAGTTGCAGGGAACTCGAACGATGTTAATGTCTACTGGAGGGACAAGAAAGCAAGACACAAGCAAACTAGGAAATTTCTGGAGTTAAAGGAGGAAAACTTCCTAACTTTCTGCTGGAGATGCCCATGCTGACAGCAGGAGGGAGGTAGAGGGTCTGGGAATATCCGTGGGGCTGTCCTCTTGCCCCTTTGGAATTGGAGGTGTCCTTTTTGCCCAAATGCCTTCCATCCTCTTTGCACCGGTGCACAATGACATAGATGGGCCAGTGCAAGAATGTTGCTATGTGGTCTTGCAGGCTGGACTGCAGCTCCTGGACTATGGCCTCCTTGTTGAGTCCTGGAAGGCATGGACTGGTCATGCTCAGGGTATTTGCTGTAACCATTAGCCACCACCATATCCCTTAGACCTCCTGCAGCAATTATGGCAGCCGGGGCATCATGAGCTCAAGGGCTTCTGGATAGCCTTGGAAAATGCTTGCCCAGATGTCAGGTGGGAGGCCGCCCACAGCAGGCCTGGGTACTGTCTCTGCTGCCTTGAGGAGCAGAGGAAAGCATTTCCCAGCATTTCCCAGCATTCCCAGCATTCCTTTGGGAAAAAGATGGTGAGTGTCTGGGTGTCCAGAGCTGTTTCTGTATAGCTGCTGGCATCCAATAGATCAGCGGCAGGCATGTTGATTTAGTCTAAAAAGTCATCTTCCACCTGTACCAGGAACTTGATGCACTGGACAAGGCCCACACAGAGCGGGACAGACTGTTTTTCTGCTGTCCACTGTATCATGCAGCCAAAGCAGACCTGGTGTAGACACAGGATCGTGTAGGTCAGACTGAGCTTTGCAGGAGATGGAATATGTCCAGCCTGATGCTGTGGCTGTGGTCTCAATGCATTGCAGCAGGCTGGGGAGAGCTCAGGGCAGCAGCTGCTTTCCCATGGCAACCAGGGAACCACAGCCAACAGCTTCAGGGACAGGCTTGGAGAACTGCTGCCAAGAGCCACCAACGCACCACTCAGCAACAGCCAGAGCCTTGCTTGACTTTCCTGGCATTGCAGACACACTCAGCGGGAGTCCAGGCATCAGTCAGGCTGGGACAAGCTCTGTCAGCTCCTGGGCATGCAAAGTGACAGGCTGGGCCTGCCAAAGTGATGAGAGTGGGATGTGGGGAGAGGGTGGAAGCCAGGTGCTTTTCAGCCAGGTGCAGTCAGAACTCCTGGCCTGGAAGCTCCTGGGCAGCAGCTGGTGTCAGTGCCTCCCTGAGACAGGAGAAAAGATATCTCCCTGCCCAGTTCCTCCACTGGTGGTTGTTAGTGGGCAGACAGACAAGTGAGGACTGAGGCTTGACTGTTTATAAAGAGGTGGGGAAAGGAGTTCATCCTTTTTAAATTGCTGTTGTCCATCTGATCTGAGTGGACATCTCTCCTCATTCCCTACTCACTCAGTGGATCAGGATATTTGGATCAGAGCCAAACATCAGTTTGGTTTGGTTGGCTTTTTGTTTTTGTTTTCTGGGGTTTTTCTGTTTTCTTTGTTTGTTTGTTGGGTTTTTGGAGGGTTTTTTTCTGGACTAAAACATTGCATTAGGTGGACATTTGAAACTTGGATAATATTTTTCAGGAAAATTCAATATTAACAGTCTCTGGGACTTAACAGGAGAAAAAAATGCTAACTATACAGCTAAGCCTAGATTATTATAATTCTGAAATGTAATGCCAAAATCACTAGGAAATAAAATACTATCATGTCAAACTTCATGGGAGTTTTTCTAAAAGAAATGTAACTTACTGCAGGGACCAAGTTTCCTTTTTCAAAAACAGGTTTATGAGAGATTTTCTGTGTATTTGCTAATGCAACTGGCAACAAGATATTCGTAATGAATAATTTATTTTTTTTTTTCTTTCTTCCTTACCCCTGCCCAAAATCAAGGGTCACTAAGGGTTGCATGGAAGAAGGTCTATCAAGCAGCTCTGGACCTTCTCTCATATCTTCCTTCACGTTGTGTCAGACAAGGCAGAGAAGGAAGGTCTACTGGGGAAGGAGAGGAACAGCTGTTCATGCAGTTGCATGGAAGGATCCAAACCTTCCAAAATGAGTTTTGGGGGAAGAGCTGCTGTATTCCTGGCTGCAGGAGCTATTGCAGAGGCTGAAGGACTATTCCCTCTTCCTCTGCTCAGTGATGCTTCTACCTTCTTCCTGTTCTTTTTGTTCTGACCATATGTGAGCAGGTACAGGCAACAAAATGGAAAATAAAGCATTTACTTATTGTTAAATATCATCTTTATGAATGCTTTTCCTTTCATGCTTTGTGCTGATGTCAGAGTAATAGCTGTGATTTGGATGTAAACTCTCAAGCCTAAAAACTTGTCTGTACTTCCTCCATTCACCATCATGTTTGGTGAAAGACAACTGTTTGAGTCAAAGTTGAAATATCCATTTTGATAATGTGCTAGAAATGTTTTCCTTAGATCTGATGACAGTATCAAGACTTGCTAGGATTTACTTAGTTTTGTTTCAAGTGATAAATCACTGGCATCTGTTGTTAAACTTTTCCCTGTAACATTTAAGAGTTAGCTAAAGTAGCACATTTGTTTTCAGTTCAAATATCACTGAAATCAAAGGTCACAACAGATCATATAAAAAATTACATCTGAAACAAATTTTGAAGCTGTTTTTTGTAATGCAATTTGAATGGCAAATGAGAGCGAAATATTATAACTTAATTCAGAACATGTCCACCATCTCTTGCAAAGAACATATATAAACAAGCTGGCATTAAAAGTACTCTTGTCAATGCCACCACTTGGCTATCAAAATCTGGATGATAACATGGGGTTTGGCACATGCCTAAAGCATATCTCTCTGTTATTTGATGTTTCCTAGGGCAGAAATCAGTAAAATCTGGGGCATAAAGCATTGGGAAAAGAAAAATAAGAAACACAGGTTATGGGACAGAAAATTAAATAGCTGCCTCTATGCAGGATCTGTGCAATTTAGTACCGATGTTTCGCATATTAAAGATGGCCAGAATGGTCCAAGAGGCTTCCAACACAGTGTTCACACACTGATGAATCTGACACAAGGATAGTTACAAGAATAGCTTAGAGATGCTGGTTGAAGTTTTACCACAGTCTGAGGACATCTGACGTGGTGTGCCTAGGAAGGCTGGAGGTGGGGAAACCTTGGTCTCAACCAAAGCCTTATGACAATGAATGACTGTGGGACTGCATTATTCAGGGGGCTCAAGAAGGACTTGTGAGTAACTGCAGGGATGTTAGATGAGATGAAATGTGAACAGGGACATAAAATTGCTCCAATTGCATGTTTAGGCTTGGGGAACATCCTGGAATCTTCATTCATTCAGACCCGTTCATGCAGTTATGTACAATTTAATTTTAATTCCTTCATGAGCTCAGCACCCACACAGCGGCTTACAAAACCACCTCAATCTAATTAAAGAGCAGAGAGTGTTACAGCTGCCATACATTTATGGGGTAGAATGATTAGTTTAGATATCAAATAGTTCGGACCAGAATTACATTCAATGCATAACTCCTACGTGTGCATTTTAACCTCACAATTTTTATTAGACAGCATGAGATTTTGCTTAATGTGAAAGTTATTTTCTTTCCTTAATTTGAAGAGTTAGGAATAATGTTGTACTCTTTTAGAATCCAGAAACAAGCTTAGTAGTTTAAAAGATAAATCATCTGCCAGCACTGAGTGGCAGAAAAATACTCCCTGTGTATTTTGCTTTCTAGTCATGTATTTGCCGCTATAGACGTCTATGATATCATTTTTCATTATTATTTTTTAAGATATGTTTGACATAAATTAGAACTTCGTATAGGTTTATTACTGCTCTGTTATATTTTGATCAAAACAGCTTGATTTTTTATAGCAGTTCTTCACTATTAATATTGTAAATTCTTTACTACGCTGAAGGGAAGTATTGGGGTTAAATTAGATAATTCTGTGAAAGTATACCACAGTGCTCAGTTGTGGTGGACAAGAAAACAAAATTAATCTTTTATGGGAGTTATTAGGCAAGAAATAGATACCAAACTACCAAATGTCCACTTGCCACAATACCAATCTGTAGTCAGTCCACCATTTGTGCACAGTTCTGATTCCTCTCAGAAGGTGGAATTAAGTTGAAGAAGGTTTGGAGAGGGGCAGCAAGGATGATAAAAGGTAACAAATGGTTTCTGTGTGAGGAGATACTTGATAAATGGTTAACCTGGGAAAAAACCCCAACTTTGGAATGTATCTTGAAAACCATGACTGGTATGAAGAGTATGGATGAGAATTGAATGTTCACTGCCTCTCCTAGCAATGGGAAACAATGAGGAGTCGCATTCAAAACAAAGGGAAGGAAGTGTTTCCCTCTGCAGCAAGGAGAAAGATGCGAAGGATGCTGAAATTTTGCAAGAAATCAGAAAGCAAGTTGGTAGGAGAAAGCCCACAAAGGGTTACAGAACATGCAGAAATCACAACTATCCAGGAAGTCCATGAGCAGAAAGTAATTGTTAGCTGAGAAACTCTTAGGGGAAAGCATTATACACATTTGATGTGTTTTCCCTTTTTTATAGCCCCTATTTATGACACTGGTAGAGACCAAGCAGAGGTCTAGACAAACCCATCATCAGATCAAATAAGGCTTTCTTACTAGAAAGGGTTTATTTACTTACTTAAACAATTTTAAACTCACAGCAATTTTGGTGAAATCATTAATATGTGTCTGAAGAAACCTTATGAATGAAGTTGATAGGCTTCATTCTTCCTTTCATATGCTAAAACCCATAAGAAGAAAAGTGTTCTTCACAATATATCCTTCATTTTAATGACATTTTCTTTAAAATTTTCCCCTTACACTTCTACAGATCTTGAGGAAGCCTGTAGGAACCTGGATGTCTACACCAGTTTTGGATCTAATCATTCTCCCTGGTTCTTTTTAAAATATCTCTTAAGTTTTTCAGTTAATTCATCAATAATAACGACATGTGTTTGCTCTATATAATGTCTATATAAAGCATAAACACACACTTGCACAGTAGCATTAACAGAGGCATAACATTTTCATTTCTATGTCCTTGCAGTAAGAAAAATGTCAGATATAATTGCTAAAATCATAAACCATTGAATGAAAAGCTCCTGATTATTTTAAATTACTCTATTTCTTCTTAGTACAGTATAAAAATTACATCTGGTAAACAACGCTAGCAGATAATTTCTGTAATAATTTACTGTATAATAAATGACTGCATTCTATGCCCTCCTATTCTGTACTGAATACAACTTAATTTTCAAGACAATTCAGCATTTTTTTTGGTAACAACTCTGATGATAAAGAAGCCTGTTAGAAAACGGACAAAACATACATAAGTACAGCTCTAGTGTGTAAAGGCCGGATTGCCAGCCTCTAAGATGCTACTAGTACTAAATGTCTGTTAGAAAATGAAGTCTTTTGTGACAGCCCAATGATCGCTGAGTTAATGTCCAGACAGGTAAATTCATAATGCTTCAAGAATGACATGAAAGTGCTTATAGTGTTTATAATTGCACAGTGTTGAAAAGAGGGTTAGAGATTTGTCCCAAGTGCACCTTGTAATAAGGTTATACTGGAGCATTGCCTTCCTTTGTACTAATATAGCTATAGAAGTTTGCAGATACAGGGCTGTTACTCAGAGACAGTGGGATTTGTAAATGTTCCCATTTGGTTAAGGACTACTAATCACATCAGTTCGCAATAGCACTGATGCTGCTGCGTCACCATATGCTCCTCTAAATCCTCTCTGTAATTTCCTTCAGTAATACTCTGTTGCCTGTCCAGCTGCTCTGTCCCACTGCAAAGCAGAGAAGGGCTATTAACACCTCTTTCCCCAGTGAAACCTGTCTTTAAATCTTCGCCCCCACCTTCTATGAGCAACTAGTACTGAGTGCTTTGCTAACTGCTGTTTTAATTGTTTGTTTCATAAATAGAGTGAGCTGGGTTGAAAATGTAAAGAATATGTATGTTAGTATCATGAAATGGGCAGCATCCACCTCTGAAAGCGCTATTCTGCAGTTCTACCATATTGAAAAAAACAGCTGTCTCTGTGTATTGGCCCTTTCTTTATTGCTCCTCAAAATATAGAAATATGTGTGGCACTGGAAGTTTCATTGCTACAGAGCCCTAAGTTAATGCATCTTTAAATGAGCTGTGCAAAGACAGTTGTAATTACCTGTAGCATGAGTTGTTTATGCCAACTCTACTTAAATCTCTGCCTATAAAACATCCTAGAGCCGCTGGATGACATATGGGAATTAGTACAACCGTTGTTTCTTTTGTTGATTTCTTAAGACAAAAGATGTGGCTTCTGCCCCATGTTACTCTGTAAGCTGAAACCTGAATCCAGGATCAATCTCCATAATTTTGTCAAGTTCAAATACTGTAGTTTCACTTCAAAGTCAGCTAAGATTTTTAAGCAGTTATCTCAGTCATGAGATCTTTCCTTTCTTCACCTCACTCTTTCTCCACCCTCTCAACCAAACCAAATTCCCTAGTGTTAAAATGCAAGCTGTCTTTACCTGCTGACTCCCATCATATTCTTTACCTTAAGGAGCTGTTTACTAGCTGCTTTCTTGGCTGCAGCTTCACCTTTGTTGTTCTCCACAGACCATCTTTGGTCTGATCCTGTGTTTAAGAGATCTCACAAGATAAGCCCATGATCTCTGGTTCAGAAACCTCACAGGTCACAGGTTTGCTGGAAAAGAATATGTGTGTGTGTGTGTGTGTGTATATATATACACACACATAGAGAGTGTGTGTATTTACATAATTAATAAATACATTAATATTTACAAAATACATGTATGTACTTTACACAGAAACTTAGGGAACCAAGAGACAAAAGCAATCTCATGGATTAGCCGGCCTAGCAGAAGCTTCTCCACGTGGGTGATGGTGTAAGAAGTTTAAAAGTTGATGCATATTCTCAGCCTTGCCCAGTCTGGGCCCATCAGAGCTAATGTACATGCAGAGCAGTTTAGTGCTTGTGTATTCATCAGTAGCAAGGGGGGGACAGAATATTTTTCATCTTAAGGAAAGCCAGAGATGTAGGCATATGTAGGAATAGAGAGGAACTAATGCAAACATGGTGGGGGGAGCAGGCCTAAAATACTTTATATCTTGAAAACTCTTGAAGTAACTAAACATATGTAATTGCTAGGTACTAAAATAAAAATTAAAGTGGTGTTCACATGAAAAGGTTGTTCATCAGTGTTAATATCAAGAAAGAAGTGGTCTCCAAATTCGTAAATATTCAAGTTTTGGTTAAAGTTACCAACTTTTAATTACAATGAAAACAATGCAGCTACTCGTCTCTGAAAGACAAAGGTTTGTGTTTATGAAAAGTTATATACAGTGCATCAGTTGTGGTGGGAAACAGTGACAAAACCCCAGTTTCTTTGGAAAAATGCTGTTGTTGATTAATTGCAATATATTTCAACTGTGTATAGATTTCTCACAGTTGCCCAATAAACACACTGCTTTCCTTCTTTGGAGATTAACAGTTTCTCAAGCTCTTTCCAGCTTAGTGCAGTGTTTCTTTTGATGGATTGGTTTTCCTGAGTCAAACTTAAGAACTCAGAGTATCTTATCACACTTTGACCAGCTCGCTTTCTCAGGGGCAAAGAAGAGAGGGGGGAAAAAAGCCCCTCAAGGCTTGTGCCTGTTAAATCCAAGCTCTCAAGGGATTTGTTTTTCTTTTGGCGTCAGATTAGACATTCAAAGCAAGTGGTGGTGTGGGGCCATGGGTGAGTGCCCACTGAACCCTTAACAAGGCTAATCCCACAGCAGCACATTCCAAGCAGCTAATGGGTGCAAGGGCTTTGCTGGCTCTCACATCGCTGTGCTGAGAGCAGAACAAGCGCCTTGTGCGGGGGCCAGGCACGAATGTGTTATTAGCAATGACTGGCCGTGGCGAAATGTGAGGCAGCAGATTTTGCTCCAGGACAGCCTTAAACACCAATTTTGCTGCTCAGGTAAAGAAAAGAGAGAAATAAAATGTTCTTAGCGGGACTTTGCAGCGAGGTTAATAAAGAGAGAGACTTACCCGGAGAGCTAAGCTATGAATAAACTCAATTCAAGTATGCCGTCTACTTCACTGTGGACTTTAAATTGTCTTATTAACCATTACTGAAAGGAGTGTTTATGAAACAAGAGAAAGAGAAGATATTCTTCTTGCTCTACTAGTCTTGAAAATACTTTTCTATAGTTTTCTAAACTTTTTATTACTTTATTAATTCACATTATAAGTAAGAGCTTAATGCAGACAGTTTAGTTATGAATATGTTGATTTCCTGAAGTTATTCTGTTATGAAGACTCTACAGCAAGTAACATAATTTATTATATCTCTGAACTTTATGGTTCATTGCAAATTTTGTCTGTTGCAGGTAGATAACTGGCATGGGGCAGTGAAACCAGATGCTTTCTTTTAAATTTGGAAGGACAAGGAATTGTGAGATTAGTAAATCACGTATTTTGTCCTCACACCTCTGCCAGGGAGAATAGTATATTGTCTGAGATATAAAAGCTGGAAAGTATCTTTTCCTGACGTGAATAAAGAAGATTTTAAACCAGACTATTATTTTTGCAATATTGTCTTTGAAGAAGTGTGATGAAATTACACTTCAAATACAAATTGTTATTATTGTTTTGGTTTGGTTTTTTTAAGGTAGCTGTGTTTCTTTTCCACTTGCAAAGACAATATGAGAAGGAGTAGGAAAACGAATTTTAAATGTCAGTTTCTTGGGTTAGGAAAGCTTGCTTTTATACCTAAAGAAAAAATTTCAATGAAGTACCTGTTGTGGCACCTTTTTGTACTGGATCTTGAGATAAATTAAGCTAGTGACCATCTTTAGAAAAGACACATTAGTTCTGTGTAGCCAGGAAATTCACCAAGGTAAATTGTTTACAGAAAAGTATCAAAATGATAATATGTTCAATAAAGGGTATTTAGAAATTATAATAAAGTAAACCTCGAGGTAATCTCTCTTAGGTAAAGTAAAACTTTTTTAGCTTTCAGAATTTCTATTTAACTGTACTTTGTTTAAACAAAACAAATCTTGCCCAACCTTCTGTAATAAATTAACCTTCTGTTTGCTACCATGAGAAAGATCAGTCAAATACAGTTTTATTTAATGGTTTTAATAGATTTTTTTTTTTTTTTCTGACTGGAAAAGTAATGCTGGGTATCTGCTATTTGTATAAAATACGAAGTCCAGCAGATTTTTCAGATAAAAATGCAAGGAGACCAAAGATAAAATATTGCTAAATAGCACCAGTAACCACTAGATCCAGCAAGGAATTATTTTCTGTGTAAAAGGCAAAAGAATAAATTCTATACACTGGGACTGGTAAGAAGTAGATACAGCTAGAAATTCTTGTTATGGTACTTTATAGTTTGCGCTAGTGACATTCACTGACTGCAAGAAATTTCTTCAGTTCACAGTGATTTTCACAGGTTTCAGAAGCAGAGGGTTCTGGTTTTAAACATGGAAAATGGGATACAGATTGAATTGACAAGAAGGTGACATTAGATAGTGATGTAGCATTAGTTAGTAAAAGTAATACATAGGTATTACTTATATACCTTTACATAGTAAAAGGTAGCATCAGTTAGTTAGGTAATATTACATAGGCAATTTCAAAAGTTTTCTTTTCATAGAGGCAAGATGCTCAGATTTCCTTTAAATTGTTTGAACTTCATTTCACATTACTTAATTCTCAGATAATTTTGTCGTAGTTCATAGTTTATAGTTCTGTTTATGCTGTGCAGTTAAGTGGGTAATTTTATTATTTAAATATATTAAGTTAATCTGTTTTAAATGAATTTTCAAAGGAAATCTTCAACTCATCTCTTTATTAAATGAAATAATAGAATTCTATCTGTGTGAATGTTTTAAGGAGCTTGCCAGAACTCATATTATATGGAGTGAGGATTTCCTAGATAATTAAAAATATTTCAGAATTCTGAAAGTCTCTTCTTTCTTGTTTTGTGTTTGTTTTTATCTTTTTCCTTTTTCTTTCCTACCCATCGCTCTTTCTGTTTAAAAAGATTTCTTGTGGATCTGACAATTAAGACTATGCTGAGGGAAATTTCTTGCTTTTCTGTGAATATGTGGTGGACAATCTTGAGTGTTATGAACAACCACAGCTTCACTGAACTATTTTAGAAGCTCCCTGCCAGTCATCTGATTCAATGTATTAAAATTTTTTGTGTCTTGTTTCAGAAACAGGTCTTCCTTTTTT
>VZTA01006343.1:17393-47239 GCA_013398855.1 Mohoua ochrocephala | reverse complement strand
CTATCCATATACTTCTCCCATGAAGAAAGGGCTAAATCATTTCCCATTAGAACTGATAGTTTCTACAACTGACAGGTACATCAGGCATGGAATTTCATAGCACAGCAGCATAGTGGTTTGGTTTAGATTTAAATTTTTTATCTGCCACCAGAGGCTATTGCAAGAGAATTCAGGAACAGCAGAAATACTCATTAACATTCTAAGCAAAAACTGATAGGGCTAAATATTCTGTTACAGGATTGGAAGAAATGAATTTTTATTATGGACAAAAATGGCAGTAAATGTGTGATTCATAATTTAATATAAACTTTTAAAAATAAGAGAGAAGAATTCTCTTTTAGTTACTAGCTAACATGTTACGTAATGGCAAAAGAGTAATTTCAAGTATTCCAAACTAAAAATTCTTTCTGTAAGAGCAAAAATTATTCAAATAGTCATAAAAATTGAATGCTATGCACAGAAGAAAAATCGTATTTGGCACCATTGCCTAAAACTTCTAAACCAGTAAATCTTATCTCTGTTGATTTAAATTTTAATTTACATGAAGAAACCTTAGAGATTTCTTTTTCCTTTAATTTCCACTTTGTAAAGTAAAATTATCATAAGTATAGAGGGGTTTCGGCTGCAGTATAAAGAGCAAGAAGTTGTTTCTAGTAAAAGATGTCTACATTTCAAATAAATGCAAGAAAATACTTTTAAATTTCTGCTTCGCCTTATAGATTTATATTTATTGGAATTCAGAGGTCTTCGTGTATAAGAAGAGTAATACATAGACTTAAGAAAGTAGGGACAGTGAAATCACACATTCTGAGATATTAAAAAAAAACCACTAAAGAATAATAAAAAAAAAAAAAAATAGCAATCACTGTCCAGATTAGGTAATATACATCTGATGCCATTTGTGCCTTCGCCTTAATTTCATCTCGGATGACACAATGGCATGTTTTCAACATATTTATATGGTCAATGCCAGTATGAATTCACCTAAATTATCTTTTTATGACTCACAGTCTGTCTCCACCAAAAAACAGAGTAAGGTACCAGTGATTCCAAACCAAAGACTCCAAGTTTTCATGACCCACAGAGTTTTCATGTAGGCCCCATGAAGGATGTTGTCTTTTAATGCCTCCAGTTGCCCTTTGCAACCTCAGATCTCCCTTAAGACATAAAAAAGGGAATAAGGATCATTCTGCTCACACCCCATCTGGGGTGTTAAAACTTTGACAACCCTCAAATCCCGATTTAAAAACTATTAATGTCTCAATCTGTTCAGTGGGATCAGGTGCCATACAAGATTTTATCCCACACTGGAAACTGGCTGAGTAGCTACTTAGGAGGCAGTTCATTAATCAGCTTGACAGACATGAATACTGCATCTTCTATGTCCAGTAACTGTTGCGAGTTTGCCTGGCTGCTGCAGAGAACATTATTGATGCACTGGGGTGAATGTTAGTTCCCAAGTTCTTGCTCAGCTTTCAATTGGGCTGTTCCCCCCCAACTAATTGTGCAAACAGGCTTCTGCTTCCAGAAATGTTAACAATGGATGTTCACTGTGCAACAACCCATTCTTGCAAAAAATCCTGTCTGTTAGCGGTTTCCTCTGGAAAATGTCAAGTCCTTATTTCTTATTCAGCTAGAAAGGAATCCACTTTATCATATGATATTACTAAAAAAGAACAAACTCTTGCCTAGAAATACTGATTGGACATGTCAAAAAGGGACAAAATGATTGCATAATATGTATGGCTATTGTACTACCTGGCATGTTACAATGAACAAGTTAGGACTAGGTATTCCTCAGGCTGAAAACAGAGGTGTACAAACCTGATGTCTGTGCTGACAACCCATCAAGGGAAAGACTGCTGAAGTTGCTCTACAGACAGTGGTTCAATCAGAAGTTTGACAGATGGGTGCTTTTTGTAACCTATTTTATTTTATTAAGAGGGTCCTTCCAGATCTTAGCAGCTATAGAAAGAATTTTTTCCTGTTTCTGCTATGTAACTAGAAATCAAAAAAGTACTACCTGCCCTGTCACAGGTTTTGTGAAACAGTGACAGAGAGAGCAGGAGAAAGGCTTGTAAGAGAGAGAGACAGGTATTTGTACGACATGGTAGTGCTATAGAAATTTTGAAGACAGTTGTTATCTTTGAGCACACATAGATGGGCACGATCTCCCCTGGCACAAATTGCTGCACATGTAGCACAGAACAGCCAGCAACTGGAAATGCATTAATTTGTTTCACAGCACTTCTAGGATCTTGTAAGGCAAGATCATGAACCTGTACAAATTGTACATAGTTCAGTTGTACATTCTTTCATCTGAAAAGTACCAGTTTTGTAGTCTTGTTCAGTTTAAACTTATGTGTGCTTGAAGAACTGAGCTTGTTTCTGTTATTTCTTACCTTTTCAGGGTTTGACTTCATTAGTTTGAAAATGAGGTACAAGTAAATACACAGTTGTGACTCTGACTACCTAGGTCATCTTTGGCAGGCCTCTTACATTTTTGGTCCAGTTTTTGCATTTATGAATTGTAGACATTAGTCTTTCAAGCATTGCTAAGGATTTTGAAACAATTAATGTCTTAATTTCCTAGGCAAAGAGAATTATCCAGCCTGTGAATTGCAAGTGTTCCATTATTCCTAGTTTCTTAACTAGGAAACTAGTCATCAGGTTAGCAATTAGTTACTGTTTTTGTCATAAAGGTTGCCTTTTTTCAGTGATCTATTGGGCATAGATCGTATGCATTAGAAACCAGTGGGTATAACAAATCTTTTTTCTCTACTCTCTGTTATTGCCCTTGTTTCTGCAGTATGTACGTGTGTCTTTTGACACAAAGCCTGACCTTCTTCTGCATCTGATGACCAAAGAGTGGCAACTTGAGCTCCCCAAACTTCTCATTTCTGTGCACGGGGGCCTTCAGAATTTTGAGCTTCAGCCAAAACTCAAGCAAGTCTTTGGAAAAGGCCTTATTAAGGCTGCTATGACAACTGGAGCATGGATATTCACTGGAGGAGTAAATACAGGTAAGAGCAACACTGAAATAAAAGCACAGTGGCATCTAGTAGACTTCATCACAAAAAAAACCAAACAGGAATGATGAGATTAGAAAGTCATTCTGTGTTTTATTTTATTAATAATTCCTGTACTATGTGAAAACAAGAAAATGTCAAGTTCATACCAACCTGGCAGCTGGTATAAAACAGAATAAAAGGTTTGCTAAAGTATGAAAAGCACACTGTGGAGCTGAAAATAAAGCCTCCTGTGAGGCAATCGTATTAGTATATCACCAAGAAGACTTTATAAGATCAACTGTAAGCTGCAGGGAAGGACTACTAATCAAAGAAGTCAAACTCTTATTACACAAAACTGAAAACACTTTCATCCAGAAAGGACCTTAATTTTATTTAATCAGGTGACCCAAAATATTAAAGGAAAAAAGTTCTGGTTTTTGGATGTGTAGGGAAACTTTTTTCTTACTTGTAGATAGCTCAACCTAATTTTTTGCTGTTGCATTTTCATCAAGAGCGATATCTGCCATTTCTAGTCAAAGAGCATCTGTAATACACCAAACAGATGTCCTAGTGATCCAAGATAGCAGCTGGCCCAGCTCTGCTAGTAGACACCATGTTTGGGAATAAGCTGCAAAATATAGGTCCCTAGACAAAAAAGTTTGGCACTGACATCTCAGTTACCCTCCCTGAAGGAGGTAGAAAGGAGGAGAGATTTAGGGGAAAGTCAAAAAATTTCTTCTAGAGAGAACTGCAAAAAGTTTTGAGCTAGGACATAACTTGTAAGTTCTTATGTCATTCTCATTTGCTGCAGTAACAAAGCTATAATTTTTTACTTTGGTAAGAGCGTATCTTCTTGCTGTCTCTGGAAAACAATGTAATCGTTCTATTGTATGTTAATTTTAGTGCATTGTGGATCAACTCCTACATGTTTGAATATAAATGTTTAATAGGTGTCTCGGACTTGGTATCCAGAGCACATCAAATTTAAAACAATATTCAGTTTTATCACAGCAGCAATACAAGTAGCACAGAATCATAGAATAGGTTAAGTTGGAAGCAACCCACAAAGACCAAAGAGTCCAGCTCCTGGCCCTGCACAGGAGAGCCCCAGGAATCACACCATGTGTCTGAGAGTGTGGTCCAAACACTTCTCAAACTCTGGCAGGCTTGATGCCTGAAGAAAGCAAAGAGGAATGTTTGGAGTGTTAGATAAATAGACACAAATGTAATATGTCCCACATCTCTTCAAAATAAGGAGTAAAATCAGGTTAATGTTGATCTGTGCGGCACTGTAGTGGTAATAATATTAGTTGTCAGATACTCTTGTCATGATAATGGCAAAGGCAGATGTAAATTTTATGTTAAAAGTACATCAGAAAAGTGTACATGTTGTACACTTCATGCAGTGGATTACCACAGCAGCTGTAGAAATCAAACTACAGAATTTTTTTTTTAAAAGGACAGACTATAACACTTGGGAAATGCACAACTGCTTCCTACCATTTTTCAAATCATCATAGTTGCAAACACCAAAACAATACAAATGAACCAGGAAAGTCATCGTAAATACTGTTGAAAAGGATTGATTTTCCTGTAATCAGAAACTATCTAGACAAAAAAAAATGTAGTTCAGGTGGCTCTCTGGCTGTTTTAAAAACATATAATTCCAGAAGCAGTTTTGCAATATCAGTAACCTCTTGTTGTCTTTAATTTCTGGAGCAAAGCAGTCGATTGCTCCAGGACTAGGTTTTCAAACTGCATAGCTGAAAATTATTTGTGAAATCATAAGAATTGAGAATTTCTTAATACAGTCGCTTTTGTTGAAGATGAATTTTAAAATTGGGTTTCTCTTGAGGAAAATTACAATTTAAACGTCCTAAAAAACTGCTGTTGGACTGAGAATCAGTGATGGGGGAGAGACAGTGCATACCTGGCTATAAACATGACTGTTGTTCTGAATATACATGGCATGCTGAAAGTTGATTATTTTAAAAAGCAGAAATTTTTGCAGTCTGGACAGATTTTCTGCTTTAAATCCTTTGGGCTTTTGGATCATGGCTTCGTTCATAGCTGATGGCAGGTACAGGTTTGGGGTTTTTTTAAACTTTCCACCACAGGAAGAATACTAGACTCTATGACTTAGAGGATCTGTTAGGTTGTGGGGAGTTTTCTTATTTGGGTCATTTACAGTTCAGAAAACTACAGCCAAAATCATAACAGTTGTGTGACTGTTGTAATTTCTATTCAGTCATCTTGAAATCATGAAATTTGAACAATATGGAAACTCAGTAACTGAGAATCAGATAACATCTGCAGCAAACAGGTCTGCTTCAGTGCAGCCACATCCTAAAAATAGTTGTTGATAGACAGATTTTAAAAGATTGTTTTATTAAAAGGAAGGAGGAATGACACTTGTCCTTTGCACAGGGGTACCACTGAAACACTGCCAAAGCTGGTCTAGGGCAAGCAAGAAGCACTTGGAAGAATGCTGGGGAGCAGTCATTCTCTCTGTACTAATTTCTGTTTTCTCACTGATTCCCAGGGCGGGTTCTAATACTCTGCTGGAAGCTATCTCAGGTGACTGAGTTTGTTTGGAAAGAGTGTCAAAATAGCTTCATCACAGAGTAGCATAATGATGTTTTCACATTTCCATCCTTGATGGGAGCATTTGTGTACAAGCTGCACTTCTGAGGGAGTTGGGGGGTGGGGGGAGGGGAGCACAGTTAATTCCTATGCTTCTTTATATGCTTGGAAATACACAAATGCTTGCATGCACATGTGAGCACAAGTGCAGATAAATAAGCTGCAGTCAACTGTCAGCATTTCCATTCTTTCTAAAGCTGTGTATTTTTTTCTTATTACTTCATTTAATAACTTTTGGATTCAATAAAATGAATTCACAGAAATACTCTGATAATAATAAATAGGAATGTATTCATAGTTTTACTTAATTGTAAGGGTAGGCATAGGCATTCCTTAAAAAACAAGTCTACACTAAATCCATGTGATAGAGAACAAAGAAGACATAATTGTGAATTTCTGTTTTATGCTGTCTCTTTGCCAGGGGTCATTCGGCATGTTGGAGATGCCCTGAAAGATCATGCCTCAAAATCTCGAGGGAAGATCTGCACCATCGGTATAGCTCCCTGGGGCATTGTGGAAAATCAAGAGGATCTGATTGGCAAAGATGTAAGAGCTATATAGACATAGATGACCTTCAGTATCTATAAATCTTCCAGTTATTTTTCCTGTCCTCTGCATCCCTCACTTAGCAATTCCTCTTAGAATTATTGTCTGCAGCAAAAAATCAATATATACACGGGTTTTCCATTAGTGTTGATGGCGGGTTTTGACATGGCAACAATAAAAGTTCCTGCACTGTATGTTCTTTAAAAATAAATTATAAGGACAATTCATTAAAAGCTATTCTTGAAAATATATCGAAGATTCATCCTTAGAACTCTATGAACCCGGAACAGTGCTTAAGAAAACACTGACTGCAAAACTTGCAGTCTGATTTATTTTCAAACAATACTATGATGCATTGGTTAAATTCAAAATTGTTGACTGTCCTCCTTAGAGTATATTCTCTCCCATAAATTTTTGTTGATGCAATTTTGAAAGGTCTTATTGAGTATTGCAGATAAGAGCAGACCTCAAATAATTCACCTCCTGAAGGACAGGTCCAGTGTTTCTCCTATTCTTTCACATCATTCTTCTCTTTTAAAACTATACTGTAAAATAGAAAGATCAACCCCCTGATTTTAAATACATGAGTAGTTTACGTACATTGGTTATTTGTTACCTGAAGCTTTTCTGAACCCATTTTTTTTCTCACCTCTGGTTCATTCCTAAGAAATCTGTTTGAGAACCACTGGCTAACTGTAAGTGGAAGAGATACAGTTTTCAATCTGCAAAAGAACTTTTTTCTTGTCTTCATTAGTCTAACCCATTCTTCTCTGTATGTTCTGTATCCATGAGGAAGTTAGGAAGGGGAATAAGATTCAAGTATCCATCAGGTCAGAGGAGTTACAATGATCATGAAGAAATTATCCAACTGGAGTTCATTGCAATTCACTATGAAAGTACAGCTGTTACGGGGAGCTGTATTAGTGTGGGGGTTTGGGCTCTAATACACACAAACAAGCAAGATGGGACTTTGCCACAGTAATTCTGAGACACTAATGAACTCTGAGGTGCAGTGCAGAAAGTGATTAGCAGAAAAAGCTAAGCACAAGGATGAGTTGCATCTTCTTAAAGAAGTGTAATGTACACATCATTTTCAAATAAATAGTCTTTAGTGATTAGGCACGGGGTTCTAGAAACATTGCAGGAACAAAGAAGTCAAGAAAAAACATAAAATTAGCCATGAATTTTGGAACGTTGCTCTTCCTTCATTACTTTTTTTCCTCCTGTTGGAAAGCTACCTTCCTCTGTTCTCAGGTAGTCACCACCTGTTAAAGGGGATCTGGAGCCTTCTTTTGCAGAAAGAGCTAAAAAAAGAAGTTGATTTCCCAGGTGTTCCAGCCAAGTGGAACAGCTCCCCTGATTTCTGATTTCTTTAAGCAATGCTTTCCTCTAAATAGCCTTCCAATTTAACAGGAAACCAAGAAGTTGTATGGTAATTTTATTTTAAAAATAAACAACTTTTTAAAAAACACCAAACTTTCTGATTAAATCAAAAAAGAGTTAATACTTACTCTGCTCTTCAGACAGAAAGTGAAAAAAGTTTAATATAAATTTACAACTAATTTGAGTAAGGTCTTCTATTAATGCAGGCACAAATTTATCAGTAGGGTTACAATTACAGGGTCATCACTAAGGACAAAAATATTTCAAAATATACCTTTTATAGACAAAATAAAACTTTTCCTCTCAACCTCCTGCCCCCTAATAATTTTATAAAATTATTGATCAATGGCACTTCTGGTTTTATCCATCTCTGATGCAAATGTAATGATACTGCTTTATACTTACTGATACCGAATTTCATCTTCCATTTTATTGCCTCATCAGGCTGCTTTATGAATACTTTAGTCCACTGAAATATTTGTAAGCTTTTCACCCTCTAATTAATCACAAAGCCCTTACAGAATGTACATTGAACAGAATATAATACAGCCTGAGGTAGGCCATTTGCGTCACTAAATTTTCTTAGTAAGAGTCTTCACAAAAATTAACTTTTCCTTCTCACGATTTTCCTGCCCTTCCCCCCAGCTTTCCTCAGTACTTATGCCTCAAAGAGTTTTCTCTCTTATTCAATGCATGCAGCTTCTTTAGAAGCATTTGGTGAGGAGGCTGTTTTGGAAGCTTTTTAAAAATCAAAGTATACCATATTGACTGGCTCATTAGAGGTGAATGCTGTGAAACGAACCAAGAAGAGGAAATGTAAATAGTACCATAAGCATGTAAAATGAAGCAAGAAACAAAGGCCACAAAGGATTATACAAGGGGGGGGGAAAAGTCAACCAATAGTAAAAGACTTGTTGAACTCCGGCATCAATGTGGATTTATGCCTATATGCACTATGTCTAGTTAAATGATGATCAGAACTGAAGAGTTATCAAAACATACCCTTCCAGCATCAGATAGACACAGAAGACTGTCGTAGTCGTGGGATTTGGAGGGTCGGGGGTGCAGAGGGGGAGCTGTGGCCATTGCACATGCCCCAGTGCATGTGGCCTCCCTGTGCCTCATGGCAAGTGAGGCGTGCTCAGCAGAGGTGCTCCTCTGCTCGTGCCTCAGCCCATGCCTGGCCTGTATGGATCCAGAAGTCGTAGCTGAGGGATTTAATTATATTTACCAGCCCTTCCAAATCAGTCAGCCTTGGGGAATCCCAGGGGCTTTCCTCAGAGCCATAAAGAAAACTGACCAAGTTAAAGGGAATATTACTGCTCTTTGCTATTTGTTATATTGTGATGATTAAAGATCCCTAAAGAGACATGTCTTACTCCAGTAATATAAAAGCAATATAGCAGAAATAGTGCAACTCTTAATACTCTCAGATTCTAATTTAAAAACAGAGGACACAAGGGAGTTAGTTGCCTTATTTCCCCATATTTTCTGATAGAACTGAGAAAGTGGCTTGCTCAGTCTTGTAGAAAGCTGTGATTATAAACAAGTTTCTTCCTACATACAGAGCCATTCTCCCTTCTAAAGGAGTACACTTTGTAAGTAATTGTAGCATGCATGTCTTTACTTTTAGGGAAGGTTCAGTCCTCATTTGAGTTTAATTCCAAGTCACCTCAGTAGGAGACCGGGGCAAAGATGAGGGCTGGCGTATTTGTAGCATATGCATGATACTTCCAGGACCCTCTGAATTAAATCAGGAGCTATTCTGTTCCCTGGTGTGCTCCAGAGCAATGAGGCTGCAGAGATGGCTTGATTTAAACAACAGCTGCTACTCTTTGAGAAGCAAAGTATGCATCTCTTTTCATCACTACTTTGAGCACACCGTTTGTCTCAAATTCTTTGCCTCCACATAGACTGCTCAGATTCATGCACTGGCTCACATGGCACTTGCCTGCTCATTGTCATGGTGAGTTACCCTGAGAGATTTTTCAAGTGCTGTCCCTATGTTGAGTGTCATGTGCCCACAGGGAATCTAAGCAGAACAACAATGCTTTTTATTCAAGCTTGCTGCCACCTCGGGGTGTAAAGGCAAGGGCTGGGGTCAGCCCAGCCCCTCACCTGCTGACAGAATGCCCTCAGCCCATGCAGCATGAGTACTGCTTCACAGCACGGCTGCTGTCACATTCATTAAACTGTATTTGGAGGGACTGTCTCGAGCATAAACTGTTCCTTTCAGCTCTGCAGAGGAAGATGTCAAGGGACATTATTCCCTATTCTCCCTATTCTCAATGCAAGGTTGCATGGGACTTTGAGCAATCTGGTCTAGTGGAAGGTGTCCCTGCCCATGGCAAGGAGGTTGGAAGTGGATGGTCTCTAAGGTCACTTCCAGCCCAAACCATCACATGATTCTCTGAGTGTAAAAAGAGGATGAGAAGACAGCTTAAAGCCAAAGATTTTCCAGCTATTTAACTTGCCTGTAAAATGCAAGGGGTTGAAAAGAACAAATGAGTGGAAACTGCAAGAGTCAGAAATCAAAGATTAGCTGAGTGTTGTGTAACAGCAAGTAACCTCAAGCCTCAAAGGCTAGGATGTTTTTGCCTTCTTGAAGATTTTGCTTATCCTATTCTCAGGAAGAGTCTGACAGTGTGGTTTGAGAAATTTTATTGTTAAAAAAAGGAATTCAGATGTTGAATTATGCATGCTGTGAACAGTTCAATCGAAAGTAATTGTAGTCTCATTTTCACATCCGTAAAATTTATTAATAACGTAATTCTCCTTGTAGCTAAACACAGAACAAAAGCCTAGCCTTCTAATCTGTCCTGCAGCAGCATAACTGAGTCAATATATGAAGGCTTCAGTACTGCAGCTCAGTAGAACTGCAGATCAAGCTGTCACAGTTCAAGAGTTTTGAGCTGTGGCTCTCAGGAACAAACCACAAGCTGTCAGTAGAATCGCCTGCGCAGTGGCCTGTAATCATACAATGAACGGTCAACTCAAGGGATTCCTCTGCTGTCAGACCTTGCTGGTGTCCATTTATAGAGAGATGGGATGGGTATCAGTTTAAAAGATCTGTATGTATTTAGTTTTAGTGATTTTATTTGATTCTTAGGGATGTGAGAAGGAACCTTCCTTTTCTTTGTGACAGAGGCATGGGGTACATGGTTTCTGTATCTGTAGAGGCTGGCTATTAAACATGTTCCAGCAGTGTACTGATATCTGTTAAGTCATGCGCACCTGTAGAATAAATTGTTCCTGAATGAGGCACCAAAAGAAATCTGAGCCAAAGCTATCACCTGTTCTCACAGAGTGTAGTGCACTGCCTTGCTGTTGGCCAGCTGCCCTCTAGGTCTTCTCAGACCTATTCCCTCCCTCTTGCAGGATGAACAGCTTACAGAACACCCTTTGCATGACAGTTTATAATGGCAAAAGAAGTTTGTGGATTTCTCCTTGCCAGCTAAAAGTTGATCAAAGTTAGGCAGACATTCACAAGTGAAAATAATTTAGAGAGAGAGATCTCTAGCTAAAGAATTGCTAACGTGTTATTTTTAAAGAAATATGTCTCAATTAGAGATCTCTTTAGAATTACAGTGGGAGAAAAGCTTAGGAATAAATCGATAACTTACTGTATTTCTGTCTGCAAGCATTTATGTAAAATTTTGAGTGTATACATTTGTGCATTAAAAGCACAAGACCTGAAAAATGAACAGTGTCAGAACTCTGAAGAAAATTCCTTGCAGATAAAGGATAGCCCAGCTGAGTTTTCTAACAAGTCATTGCAGCATTTCTTCAGCTAGGACTTCATTTTATAGATTTTCAGTTATCTCTTTCCAAAAAGGCAAGACATTCAGGAGAAAGGCAGGGAGTAGTATTGCTAGAAAACCTTTGAAGTAACAGCCAAGATGCCTTGACACAATTGCAATTCTTTTGCCATGTTAGCACAGTCTTACTTATGTCAACAGACACCCACCAAAGCAGCTGACAGCCAAATGTGGCCCAGTGCTATTGTTTGGTCTGTCTGTTGGCTATGAGTGGGGTAACTCTGTGGCAGTGTACTCAGTCTGCTGCACGGTTTCTCCTGATGAAATCAAATCAAAAGAAGTGAAGGAAACTTTCTAAAGTCGAACAGAAACTTTCTAAAGCTGTTGTGAACGCAAATGACTGCCTTTTTACTAATGCTAGGAGTGGACCAATAGTTTTTTCCGAGAAAATTGAAAATGTGGTGCAATATCATGTGTACACCTCTGCAAGAGTGGAACTCACCTGTATTTGTGTGTCTGTACAGTATCTCCAGTGCTGGCGGTTCTGGATGAGCCAACACTGGAGGCATGAGGCTGGATGGGGGTCTGTGAAGGAAGAATCAAAGATTTTGATCAGAGCAAGGTGAGACTTTACAGCAATGCTCTTGCTCTGTCAGCAGCAGGCAGGGTATACAGTGCGTGTGTGTGTAGTCACCCAGAGCTTTGGAGCACTGACCGTTAGCTGGATTTTAAAAGGAAACAGTGAACACTGAGACTAGTGAAACAGATTACCATGGAAAACCCTTTAAGCCATGTCTGCATCTGAGAGGGCAGTGTTAAGGTCATTTTCTACTTTACGCATAAATGACATTAATGCTCAGGTGCAGTACTTTAATTTTGATTTTTTCTTTTGTTTCATCTTGTCAGCTCGTATCTTGTAATTGATTTAGTTCAATTAGTTGATTTAGAGGCTCTTTTCTGTTTAGTATACCTTCTTTTTCCTCTGTCTCTAAAATGCAGGTGGTCCGACCATACCAGACAATGTCCAATCCCATGAGCAAGTTGACAGTGCTCAACAGCATGCATTCTCATTTCATTTTGGCTGACAATGGTACTACTGGTAAATATGGAGCAGAGGTAAAGCTTCGTAGACACCTGGAAAAGCACATTTCACTTCAGAAGATAAATACAAGTGAGTAACATGTTTCTTGTGTGTCTTGTTTAAAATTGCAAAATATAAAGAAACCACTCAGTATAAAGAAGCAATAATTCTGCATATTTGGAGAGTAGTTCTACTGTCTATGGTGAGCATGAGCTAAGAAAAGCAAATAATGATGAACAAAAATAATAAAATTTTATTTTAGAGTGCAGTGGGTAGAGGCACAGCGCAAATAGCTGGACTTCTTTCTGCTAAGTTTTAAGCAGTATTTGTTAAGGTTCAGATTCCACTTAGGTCTTTGGTAGTCTCTCTTCCTTAGAACTGTGTACAGTTAGATTCTCCTTTGTTCAGTAAAGAATAAGGTGAAATTAGTACCGTTAAAGAAAAGAGTGACAAAAAGTAAGGGAGAGTTTTTTATTGTAAGTGTTTTGCAGGTTGAAGAGCCACTGATACTTATTGGCAGTGGGAGTGTTCCATAGACGTGCTACTATACCTTTGCACTGTGTTTATTAGTTTCTCCTAAGCAGCTGTAATTAGCCAAAGCCAGAAGCTGAGTAGGAGGTTAGGTGGTCCTTTCACTTCATCTTTTGCAATCCTGATGATATCACATCATGATCAGACTGAAGCCCCATTTGTTTTCTCAAAGTTATGTTTTTTCTTTTCATGTATCACTTTCCTACCTAAAGTAAAAAACAGTCACCTAAGTAAGCATTTCTGCTTGGATAAAATAAAATATGACATCTCAATATTAGTATTATTATTTTTGTAGTGTACATGTGCTTGGTGCTTGATGTGGTGTACACATGCTTTCAGATGGAGACTTAATTTCAATTCTGTTTTTTGTCTCACAAACAAGCATCAGTGTTGTAGCTCCATAAGATTTCTTTAGGAATGAAAACAGATCTAGTTTTTCAAAAGTGATCATATGCACAGCCTTTCTGCTAACAACTCTCTTTAAACATGCAATTTTGAGGAATGGTGAAACTTTGTGACATAGGCATGTGAAACTGGAATGAGACTGGGAAAAGCATTTAGCTCTCAGACATCAGATGACAAGGAATTACAGGCAGGCCCAGTGGGGTGAACGTAAACTGGTATGTTCTTCATGCTTGATAAAGTTTTCTGTATGATGAGTATCATCTTTGCTTAAATTGAAATGATGTGCCACTTACAGCCTTCAACACCACTGCATGAACTACACGCACTACAGGCTTATTGTTTTTAGGCTATCAGAGTTATATTGCTTGTTCTCAGAGAACACAATGTAGATATGCACAAAATGTGTGCGTCATAAGCAGTGGGTGCATGCCTAGGATCTTCCTTAGCAGATGAAGATCGTATAATCTAATCCTAACTTGACCAGCAATAAAAATGCACATTTGAAAATGGCGTGTCATGAAACTACATAAAATTGTGGCATAAATAGCATATATTTTGAAGGCATTTATAAGAAAAATGTGAGCTTTTACAGTTTATAGCACAACATTTTGACAAAATTTTATCTTAAAAAATAAATCTCTTTAGAGACATTTAAGTTAATTCAGATTTGGTCAAGAGTCTTTTGGTCTTTTGAAAAGTGATTGATGGATGGAACTCCAGACTTTGGTGGTTCAAGTCAAATGCTTCCGTGACTTCTTCAAACATCACAAAAAATGAAGGATTTAGTCTTTTCTGGTTTCTTTCTACAGTACCGCACACACACACAAGAGTAAGCATCCTCCTTTTCACTTTCCTCTGTGACAGAGACTCTCTACCATTTAACCACTCCCTCCCTCCCTCCCTCTCTCTCTTATAAACACAAAGATTCTTGGATCTCACAACGCCTCCTCAAAATAGAAATGTGAAAAAATTGTTCAAAAAGGAGGCTGCCAGTAGGATTTGTACGTCTTGATTCAGTGACATCCAGAATGTTTCTGCCATGTTTTGTTTTTCTTTGCTTTAAAAGAGAGTGACTGAGTCCTGCCCACCCTCTAGTTAATAGGAAGTTAACCATATGGATGAGAAAGACCACCTGCCTTGCTGGGTCAGCTAAACAGATGGCCACTTTCTGATGCTTTCCTTTACCCTTATTTATAGCAAAGCAATGTAGATCCTCCATCCTGTGCATGACAGGGCATTGCTGCCAAGGGATTTTTATCCAAATGGGAGTCTGTGCAGCCATGCGTGTATGTCTTTACTTACTATATTCCAGTTGTAAGCATGTGGAATGGAGGAAAACACTGAGAGCATCACAATTTTCTTTGCTGAAGAGTCAGGAAAAGGTGCAATTTTTAGTTAATCACTGAAAAAAGAGTCTGCTCTAGAAAACAGGACAGATTTAGGAACTAGTAAACAATTGGTAACTTTTTATTTCACAGCCTGTCCCTGGCCAATAGTGCTGAAAGTAGATTTTATTCTTATTTTTAAGCTTGCCTGAGTTATACATGCTAGGCTTGTCACTTCTTCTTATTTATTTTTCTTTGCTTTAACTATGTCTTTCTCCAGTGCAGTGATAGCTCCCCTGGATACTTGGGGTCACATACTGTTTACAAAGGGAAGCTTTAAATTTGTTCTCACATAGTAAAGACACAGAAAATGGCTTTCCCTTCAAATAGACTAGGACAGTGACAGTCCCTTTTATAAAATTTAAGACTAAATTGAGTCATTAAATATGTCAGATAATTCTGAAAGTCTCGGCTGTTTTTGTTCCTAATATAGCATCATTATCAGTCATTCAGCAGTATCTAATTTCCTGAATAAGTATACTCTTAAATAAGAATAAGAACAGGAATCATAAGAAGAAGAATTAGAAGAATAAGAATAATCTCCAATTATGTGCCTTATGAACACTAGGGAAAAGATTTTATTGAGTATTCAGTTTTCCATTACCTTTTTAGGTTTTACCACTTGCATTGCTCTTATTTTGTCCTCAGCAAATACTCAGGAATTAAAAAATGCTTTTCAGACAAGCAGAGGGTGACATTTGTGGCCCTGAGCCTGCAGGTTCAGCACAGTGTCTCTCAGTTGTGCAATTACCTAGAGGTCAATTTGATGCTTTAATGCTCAGCACAGGTTTTTCTTATTTTCGCAAAGGAAGACTATTTTAACACAGCCCAGCAACTATCTCTTGAAGCGAGCCACAAGTTGTCTCAAAGACCTGGAGTTCCAAAGTCCATCATTTTGTAGTATGAAATTCTGAAAGTAAGAAGAACTTTTCTGAAAGTGTAGCAAGATCAAAAGGAAATATTAAGAGTGATCTGATCAGAAATGTTTCTGCTTTCCAATTCACACAAACATTTGGGTCCTGGGCTTCTTGCAGAATTTTCAGGGCACAGAGATCACTTGAAGATATACACTGGAAGGAAGGAAAGATGTCTTTGTAACTATCTCTGCCATAGAGTTTATTTGTATAGCATTACATGGTTAATTCGATAGTTCACGTAGAAGTTTTTACATTGAAATATGGAGTCCATCTTATTCCAAAAGTATTGCGTTTATAAGCAGAAGATTCTCAGGACAACGGTATAGAGATTTTTAACAACATAAAATATCCCAGCTCAAAAGGGGTGATTTTTCAGCGATGCAGTAAGTGGAGGGCAGTTGTATTTCCATCTCTGATGCTCTGCTAACACCGTTCGGTGGCAGGAAGGGATCTACGGCTTGTCAGGCTGATGTAATCCACTACAGTCAGTTCACTGATTTCTGATTCGCTTCTTCTGGAAGTGCTCAAAAGACTAAACTCTGTCTCATTGCCTTGAACCCAAGACAGTTCACAGGTGTTTGTTGAATGGCAGGTTACACATAGACTGGAACAGGTCTCTGAAAGTCCCCAATCCGAGTCTCTTCTCAAAGATGAGTATTTTAAGTGCTAAATAAGTTTGTCTGTAGCTTCGTTTAGCCAAACAAATGATGTAATCTATAAAGAGAGAAAGCAAATAAATGAAGCATCTAATTCTATTGCAAATTCTCCAATTATAACATTCCTAGGCACTAACAAACTATTTTTCCAAGGTGTTGTAGAATGGCCTGGTCATTTGCTAAGGTGTACATCATTACCATTTCTGAAGAATATTGCTGAGTAATGCAATAGGCATATCAGTTGTGCCTTGAACCAGAAATATAAAAGAAATCTGTCTACAAAATGTGCGTTGGAAGTTACAAGACATAAAATATTCATTCCTGCTGCTCCATAGATGGTTACATTAAAGTAATTGCCAATGTAGCAACCCAGCTAATACATTTGATCTGAGGACCGTTAATCATTTTCAGACAAAGTCACTCCAATAGGTTGACATGCCGTGGGTTTCACTCATTTTGTGGTTAGACAGAACAATGCTTTCTTGTTAACAAGTGTGGTCTAGAATTACTTCATATTACATAAAAGGTCCTTTAGCAGCACTTGCAGAATCTTCAAAAATCCTACCTAAAGCTTCTCCCTTTTGGCTCCGCACTCATGTTTGCATTTTTATAATACGCAGTTCATTCCTTCTGTTTGTTATAAGGCCTTCCTTTCACGTGATATAGTTGCTGCTATTAACTGAATTACTGCTGCTATTAACTGAATAACTGCTATTACTGCTGACTGAAGTATTCTCAAGTCCTTAAAGAGCTTACAGCATGGTTGTCAAGCACTTCCATTAAAAATGCTTACTTTCCTTCATATGAGTACTCTTACTGGAGCAGAGGAGCAAGACAAGGACACAAATTATTTATATGTATAATGATCATTGCACATAGCCTATTTGAAAGTTTTTAATTTGAATGAAAGGTGTTGTGAATTAATTAGAGTGTTATAAGTTTTTCTTTAAAAGAACGTGTATAATTTTGTCAGCAGTATCAAAATCTGGACATGATACATAGCATAGCACAGCATGCACTCACAGCATGTTCTTGTGTATGCATAACCATTTGGGGTAACATACAATCATTTTCTGTCTTTCATGTACATTTCACTTCTTACACCACATATGTTTCAGTAATTAAATTTGTGTTCAGCATGTGTTAGGAAGGAGCGTGTCAGCAAACAGTAATGTAGTGGTTCGAAGAGCAGAATAAATAAGCTTTGTGTGATATTTGCATACCTGACAAATGGCCTTGAAAGCATACTGACCACATGCTAATGACATTTTATTTTTAAATCCAGATATTTTACTTATATTGAAGGCTTCATCCGTCGAAATAATAAAATCTTGGTCAGAATACTGCCAGACTTTTCTGTTCTCTGTAACTATCTAACAGAGATTTTATATTCTTAAAATTTGTTTTGGAAATAGATGGAGTCCAGTCACTGAGGCAGTGATGTTCAAATTGGAGTTAACAGCTACCATCATAGATTAAAATGTAAAAAGATCTAATGTCTCCTCTAATGATTTAAAAGATGCTCCCTTACTTGTTAGATTTCTGACATTTTATAATATGAGACATAATGTCAGAGAAGGAAAGAGGTAGGTCAAAAGAATTAAATGAGGCAGAAGATCTTCACTAACATGAAGAATGAGGATAACAAGCATATATAATGTCACCTAGCCAGCAGGACTCCAGCCTGTGCTGATGAGGAAGGAAGACTTTTTTCTGCTATTGAAAACTCTTTTCTTTTCATAAAATTAGCTACCACCTTCTTCTTCAGAAACAATTATTCAGGAAAAGAAAAAAAAGCAAAGAAAAAAAAAAGCCCTTTTTTTGATTTTTAACAATTCCATTTCTAGGAGAGCCAGAAATAATGTAAAAATGTGGATATGTAACCAAAAAACATATTTGAAACCAGAATGTTGAGCCAGAGGGTGTAAAGGCAGTGTATGTTTAATTGGAAATAGACTCCTTCAAAAAAATCAGAAAGTTTGAAGTCGTTTGCTTTATTTTGTATTTTTTATAAACTTTTTAAGCTTTTATAAATCTTTTAACCAATACACTCTTTAGCCTTTTTGAAGCTTACAAGAACCACTTTACACTGCTAGGTGAGTTCCTACACACTGAAGCGTGTTGATATTTATTAGAAAGATGACCACACCAAATCCTTAGGTTGCAAATCCACCTTGCAAAACTCTTACTCTTCTTTTGAGCAGTACATTTATGGCAGAATTGTCTCCCAGACCACACAGGACTTAATGTGGAGTTTTACTGTTCGTTATCATGCTGCACTTATTCTAATTTTAAACATGCTGTTTGGTGCTGAAAGTTTTCTCTACCTCCATTACATGCTGTTTGAAAAACAGACAGACCATAGGCATTGGAATGTATGTCCTTGTATTTAGTCTTTCTTCTTCGTAGAGCTGGTTAATGTAGGTGAGTTTTGGTAGGCTTGTGAGAAAAAATTACCTCTGAGTAAGGAATTGATGGATAAAGTTGGGTGATTTGATTAGGTAGAGAAGGCAGTTTAGACAGGATAATATGTCAACAATATCTGTTCATGTGACCCGTGGACTTCCCTTTGTCATCCTATGCCTGAGAATATATGAAGGGGGCTGGGAAGGCAAAGGGACGTTCAACTGTCATCACTGGCATCTTCTCTGACCATTACATCATCATCAAATGCATTGGAATTCTCATTTGATTAAAATTTTTGCTTCGTGTTCTGTGCAGTCCTAGATGCATTTTCGTAACTACATAGCTGGGAAGATCTAGATACAGACTACTTTCTAGGAGAGGAAGTCTGCAAGATTGAAAATTTGACTCCTGTGAAAGTTCTGTAAAACCTAGAACTGCTTGAAGTTTGACTCATTTCAGATTTTGCTAGAGATAAAAAACCTGGGGTTTTCTCATCAAAAGCATCATGATGTTTGTTGATCAGGTACTGGAGACAAACATATCTCAGAAAGGGCTGAGAAAGCACAAGGTTAAAAATCATTCTTGAAGCACACAATAGACTCACGCGAGTGGATCTATAAATTCCTTTCACGGACTTGACTTTAAACAGATGAGTTTCTTCCAAACGTATGTGTTTTCATATGATTTATAGAGAAGAAAAAGAGTACAGGTCATTTCAGCTCCCTAATTTTTGGACATTTTAGATTTATTGAATTCATAAAGCTGCAAAACTAAGAAACATTATTTTAGGATGAATCCATTTTAGCCAAATTTTTGCTGTCCTGTATCTCACCTGCTGTAGTTTTCTAAAACAGGTGAGAATAAGGGATAATTTTCTGAGATTATATAGTGTCAAATATGTTGAAAAATAAGCAAAATATGACAAGGAAAAACACCTCAATATGTAATATGAAGTAATGTAGAATTTGGTAATGTTACAACGTGATAACTTTCTAAAGCGCTGCATACAATGTGCGGTAGTGCTCACATCCAAAGGGAGCCAGGGAAAGCACCAGGGAAGATCAGACAGAATGTGAGAATTTCTGAAACTGTAGAACTGCTCCTGTGTGTCTTAGGCCATTGCCTGCAGGTGATGAGCTCCAAGAAGGGTGAAACCGGTTAGGTCCTCTGGTGCTGCCCTAATAAGCAATTGACTGCAATGGCACATATAGTAGGTTTTGACTTAAATCCACAAAGGTTCTTGTGGGACTGTGTGCCTTTGAAATTGAAGTGCCAGCTTTGAACTATGTATTGCCATTGTATAGAAAGTAACCAGGTGGGTGGTTACTTGGATGCTTGTGAAGCTCACAAATCCCAGAGTTTAGTCTTATACGGACTCTTCCCATGTCATGTCTCTTCTGAGGACTCTCTGAACTTTGTCCTTTTGCAAAGACAAGTACAAAAATCAAAAGAAAGTACCACAAATCTTTTCTTGTTACCATCCTTGATTTCTCTTTGAGAATTTTTTTGGATTAGTCCAGTATTAAATGGTTTCAGGTGTCAGGTCCACAGATTTGTCTGTCAATGTCAGGTCTGGTAGGATGGCAGATTCATCAGTAGGTAGATTTAGAGAGGTGAGGAAGGAGCACTGAACAAACAAAAATGAGAGTGAATGTACCAAGGTAGGGCAGAAGAGAAAGGAGAACAGACTGGGACAAATGTAATACGATCATACTCCTAGCAAAGAGGAGAATTAAAAATAGAGGAGATAAAAGATTATGGATTAAACAGAAGGAGACAGAGAGGATATGATCGAGCTACCAAAAGGGAAATTATAAAGATAAGAATGCAGAATGGAAGCGAGCATAACAAGGGGAACAAGGAGAATGAATGCAAACTACAGAGGAAAAAACCAAAGATGAACAAAATAAAATTCATACGAGTGATTTTAAATTTGGGAAGCAGGATAATCAAAAGGAAATCATAGCAAATTATATTCAACAACCCTATAGTATAAAAGTCAAAACATAAATTGAAAAGAAAAAATAGGTCAAGTAGTTGCAAGTTTTCTGTTATTAGTAGTGGTTGTGTGTCATTCCATCACACATAATCCTGTAGTTCTGTGAATTTCAGAAACACAGCAAATATTCTTAGACTTTTTTGTATTGGTTTACCAGATCAGTTTGATTTCTTTAGACATAGGGCATGTAATAAGTCTCCAAACAAATGAAAGTTCCCCTTAATTTCTGAATATAAAAAAACTATTAAAGGTGTTCAGAAAAGAGTAGAATGAGTTTGACTTTTTTTCCTCCCTTTTTTAAAATTTGTTTTTGTTTTATTCTTTAATCTGTAAGTTTCTCTGCTTTTGTTACTGAACAGTTCTTGAAGGATTAAAAGAAATACCCATCTTATCTTTGCCATGTCTGGAATAAGAGGTTCTGCTTTAGCAAAGATGCTAAAAAGGGGATGATGAAAAGGGAGAGCTGACTGCAAAAAGGGCAGCTATGTGAAATTAAGTTTGAACTGGTTGTGACATTTGGGAGATGTTCCTGTACTTCTGGGTAATAAGACTCAGCATTCTTTTCCATCATCCTGTGAAGGCAAGATGCGTTTCCTTTATTCCAGTTATGTTCACTTAATAGTTAATAATGTAGTTGTTCTAGTGGTAAACATATTGCAGCTGTGGTTTGCAGAGCTGGAGCAGATATATTTTATGTGCAGGTGATCTTATCTCTTTGCTATTTGCCATTGATATTTTAGCCAAAAAGGTTTCATACACATCAGGAGGTGTTTCCAAAAAGGCTGGAAGGCTGAAAACAACTGCCTAGAAAAAAACCTAGGTTGTAATGTTATTTCAGTGTAATCTAATAGGAAGGATCTGGATTATTTTAGGATATTCTCTGTTATCACTTAGCCTTTCTGAGCCAGATGGGACTATATGGAGTACCACATAGATGTCCAGAGGTGAAGCAGACACATTTGTGTGGTCAAACCCTTTAACGACTGTTGTAAAACCAATATCATTTTAAATCTCTTTAAACATCACTTACCCTGTGGTTAGACACGCTGTATTGACAACTGAAGAGCAGACATTGTTGATTCTGTGTTACTGTAAGGCAAATATTATTTGGGAAATTAAAAATTATTTTCCTCAATCTTTTAGGCTTACTCTAGGACTTCCGTGTATTAAAACTCCAGGTCATGTTTAATTGTTTATCCATTCTGTGTAGGTAGCTTGCACTGGGATATCCAAGTACTATGCAAACACTTGGACTGAAATGTTTCTGAAAGCCACAGGTATTATGTGGTGTGTTTCTTTCAGCCATTGTTAATGCATCACACTGCTGCATACTCTGCTTGTCCCATGAAGCACAGCAATAGCCTAGAAACTGGACTTCTAAGACAGACTTCTTGAGCTAAGGACTTACTTTATTTTTCATTAACTTACCAGAACCCCCAAATTCTAATTTGAGTTTCAAGACATCTTAAGCCTCTCAAAAAAATCATAAGGAAATGTTCTTTTGCCATGTTTAAAATACGAATGAATAAGGCTTATTAGTCAATATCCCCTCAAAAATCGTAGTTCATCATATATATTTAGGTTAAAACTAAGATCAGATTTGATCAAAATGTAGTTTAAAGCTGTCAAAGTTCTTGTAACTGCATCAGTATTTTTATTGAACTTCACAACACTTTTATCAATCGTCCACTGACAATTAAATGAGATTTTCTACTAAATACCTCAGATAAACAATCCTTGCATTAAAAAGTCCTGAAGTATAGCCTCATCTGTTGAATTAATAGCCTGTATCTGAGAGCATGTCATCTGTTTGGTGCAATTAAGGGTTTTCTACACTATGGAGAATTTGTGCAAAATGGTCTATCTATGTGCCTGTCCATGCACTGTGCACTGGCAAACACTTGTAAGAACTCTAACATATCTGTTGATTCATGTTTTTGCATTTGTTTATTTGTCAGTCAGTAAGAGAGCATCGAGCTCAGAAGCCATTACCCTAGGAGAATTTTGCATTTAGAAAGGTAGCTCTTGCCCAGAAGCAGTAGATCTTTTGCAGAATGTACACAAGGTAAAGGTCTGAAACAAATCTAAAGCCTGTTATAGGAATTTTCTACTGCTAAGAGTCCATCGTCTCATTATCTGAGATAGAAACATGCAAACTTGGGATATGATGACCACTGGAGAAACCTACTAATTTATGTACCCCACCATCCACAGTACATCTTGTTCCAGGAAGATTTAGCAATCCGTGGACCTGGAGGGTAGGCCTGTGCAAAACTGTGGAGGCTCCTTGATCGTGCAAATATACCTGCTTTCCTGAAGACCTGACAAGCCCTTCCAGCTCAGCGATGCCTCATACATCCCTGTGCATGCCTAGGGTAGATTCAGGTTTTCTAGGCAGGCTGAGAATCCTGTTTCTACATTGCATGGATGAGCAGTGTGTGCCTCTCTAGGAAAGGACATAGAGATGTCAGGTTGTCTGCACGTGCACCATGTGGAGTTTTGTGCAGGCTTACTCTGCCCCTCCTCTGGGACAGTTTGGGCTCTCTCAGTGTGTACACAGTGATTCTGTCTTATGTGTACCTTAAGCCCAATGTTCCTCCATTGCATCCAGCCTCTGGAGATCTTGCTGTACAGCTACACATTGTGCATGAGGTGTGACACAGGTTCCGAGCTGCACACCACTCCTGTGCTAGCTGCTGTGCAGTAACTCCTCCAGCAGGATAGATGCAGGCCCCAACATCCCAAACACGTCTGAATAATTACCAAACACTCTAGTCAAAATTTCCTGGTGGAAAAAGGGAATGAGTACAGGGCAATTCACACCAACATGTCGGACCTGATGAAGGGACAAAGGTGGTCAGCAAGAAATCAGCTCATATGTGCCTACCCTACCCAGTGTTAAGATACTGGAATTAGAGACATTTCTGTCAGGGCTAGTCAACTAGAGCCTCTGTTTTATTTGACTGAACTCAGGGCTGAACTTACAGATAGTATACAACATAGTAATATGTCCCAGTTACTCTTATAAGCATGCTTAAAAACATGAGTAGTAAATGCATTTTGTAGTAAATGAGGCATTTTATTCACTTGTTGGTCTATAAAAATGTGGGTAACTCATGCTTAGCTCTTCACTAAAAGAATTAGTAATAATTTATAAGACAGTTATACATTATTTATAAATATACTCACAGTATAAAATATTCATGTTTTCCCACGTACTGGGAAAACAAAGTAGGGCTTCCACAAAGCAAGGTAGATATTTTTTAGTGCCTTTTCACACAACACAGACGTTATGCAGTTTTCTTTCCTTCCATTTCTAAATTTATTCATTTCTTCTAGTTTATTATTTTAATTTACTTATTTATGCATTACAGGTGTGTCAAGGGGAAAATTATGTTATTTTTTGTATAATAACATGAAGGCCTACAAGTGCTATTTGCTGCACATTGGGAAAAATGTTCTGATGTGTACATACCTTCCCGGAATCACAATCGTTGAAAGTCTCACTGGCTCTGCTGCTGATCACAAAGGCAATAACACAGTAATGAAGCTTTAAGTTGACTACATAAATCTTTCTCACAATATTGCAGTCTAATTTCACCGGCAGTATCCACAGTACCTGACACTGTGAAACAGTAAGCAGTCTCATCTACCCTACAAAAATCCATACTTACTGAAACACTCAAAATACGAGTTATTGTTTTAGAAATTAGGATAGTGGTGAGCCTCAGGTCTTTGGTACTTTCTTCTTTTCGCATGAATCATTATACTGAGTGAAAATAATAACTTTTTTTTCTGTATTCTATTAATGAAGTCATGAGAGGCTACCTGTATTTTTGCATTTATAGCAGAAATATTAAGAATTCAGTATGGGAATTGCAGAGCTTAATAAATAGTGATATGCCAGTTAGTGTGAGATGTTTCACACGTACCTGCTATTGAATACAAACGGAATATTTCTTCTGAAAATCTGAGGGAAGAAAAATCTCCTCTCTGCCTAACAAAGTATTTTTAATAACACAGAATAAAAATGCAGAGACCACTCTTAAGCTGGAAGACCTTTGATTTTGCAATCAGATGTTTATCATCTTGAAATATAAATATTGTTAACTAAGTCATAAACATCACAGTGATAACACAATAGTTAACATTCACAGCCATTTTTAAGTCCACAGATACACTGCTAGACAAGAAGTTTCCTCCATCTTCCAAAAGGAAAAGGAAGAAAGATTTTTTGAAACCAAAGCTCATCCTAGAAATGCTGGAAAAAACAGTGAACTAAGTAAATTTAAAAATAAGTCCTCCATGTAGCTATCAGATGTCCATAATTCTTTTAGATATTTAAAAAAAAATTCACCTGAACTTAAAAGGTTTCTCTGCAGAGGATATCTTAAAAAAAGATGATTAACATGTCATTTAGTGCCTTCTAGGGAACAAAAAAATACCCAGATATGTGAAAATGAATTGTACTTTCTTCTACATTTGGAAGACAGCACCAAGTGGTAGAGAGTCCTCCCTGATGATAATGCATTGTATCTGTACCAAAAAAGGTTCTCTGCAGTCTCAGACAGGGCAATATTTCAGTGGAGTGCATTAATGCTACTCTCTTTCCAGTTAATAAAAAGTGAAACACACAATTTTTAAGGTTGTATGCTTTTACAGTACTTACTTAGTGAAAACAACAGTGTTGTTGAAGATAGCCAAACAATATGAGTCCTATCCTTAGTTCTGCCCAGACAAGGGCAATTTTGTGGTAAATTCCACAAAAACACATGAAGGGAAAACTTTTTCCTTCTTGATTTATTGGAGTGTCCATTTTAGTGCTTGGCCTAAAGTTCCCACCTTCCGGATGTGTGCTGGGAGGCAGCAGTTCCAGTACTGTAGTCCAGTTTTATACCAGCAAGGTTTTATTTTGGTACTTCCTCCTCTCTGACAATCTCAACTCGAGCAAGAAACTCTTTTTGGGATGATGTCCTTGACATTGCAAGGAATGTATTACCTTGACACTGAGCACCTCACCTCACAGCCTGACATTATCTTTCCAAATGAAGTGTCTGAAACCAAAGGCTCCCTGTGGATCTATCAGGCACTGCCAGCCCCTTCTTTGCAGACTATTGTCTACTGTGCATGCACAAGCTGAAATAGAACTCTTACAGAGAATTTCTGATTATTTTATTTCTGAGGAGATTTAGTAGGAAACACATTTGATTAGCAGTTAAAGAGCGGTCCATCAGCTTTTTCTCCAAGTCAGAGGTTCTGTCCTGCTGGCATCACATCCCAACATTCTCCAAATTGTCCCAGTGTTATATTAAGGCAAAGCACAGTCAGTTCTCAATTTCCTATATTCAACATAGTTATAAATGCAGTGTTAGTATAGTCAGTCAATGTCTTCAGACGCACTAAAATTTTTCTGCAGACCCTCTGCATTCATTTCCAAATTCCTAATATTTAGCAGCAGAGAAGCATCCAGGAATTTTTAGTATCAAGACATCTAAAAGTTTAATTCAAATCTACTTTGCATATTGGCTGAGAGTTATTGAGCTGCAGACATCTTGGTGTAAGTAGCTAAGATTTTATTCTGAAGTGAATATAATGTCATAACTAATTTAAATATGACTGAGAACATCATAGAAAGCTGAGGATATGGTAATTCCCATTTACCCGTATTCTGAAGTTCTGAGGTACTCAAACAGCCATGAATTTGTGGTTTTTCACCATGTCTATTGACTTTCTTTCATGCTGTGGATACCATCACTGCTCAGAAATTAATTATCATAAATCCGTGGAAGTTCATAACATTAGGATTCAGACAGCTGTAGTCTAGAGAACTTTCCTAAAAGACAGAAATGGTTATCATTTGAAAAAATATCAACAAAGTATTATTAACTGATTTTAAATATTATTTCTAATTCCAGAAATTAACTGGAATAATTTACCCTCCAAACTAAAGAAACAATAGTTTTTTTCAAACCAGAATTATTTATGGTGAGCAATGAAAATTAAAATTAAAAATCATCTATTTGCTGAAACTCAGAGAGAATTTCCCAAAGGAAAATGAGATACAGAAATCAATTTTGGGTTTAAATATTTTCTGTTTCACAAACTGTACCGGAATGATAAAAGAGTTGCACTTCAATCAGGACTTAATGTATATGATAAAGCAAGGTTAACATGAGATTGGAGGTTTTTTTAACTTAAAGCTACAAAGTTTCATCGAAGTCTAAATTGGAGAAAAGTTCTTTTATTTTACTAGCGTCAAGTTAGAGGATTGTTTTCATGCTGAATGTGTTTCTAAAGAACCAGAGAACAGAAAAACTGCCATCTGATTAGCCACAGTGAAACACAACTGGACACATGCAGAGAACTTTTGTATGCCAGGCAACTCTTGTGACTATAACAGCTTAAATTTAAAAAAAAAAAAAAAAAGTTAAAAAAAATTTTTAAAAGGAAAAGCAAAGGTTGCAAGAGGAATTTTAGATATGTTTTCGAATGGCCCAAAAAGGCAAAAATAATACAGCTGCTTAGACTAACCGTAATTATTTATATTATTAGAATTATTTAGCTCACCAATATCAAGTAGAATACACTGGGAATGAACAGACTTCCAACAGAAGGACAGAACCTGCTTCAGGAACACTTTGAGATACATAAGGCAACTGCAACTAGTACAATTAGTGAGCATCATTTCAATACAAAAAGTTTTCCCTTTTAGTCTTACAAGAAGGCTGTGAAGACTTCACTCCTCTGATAACCAGGAATCTTTTGAACTCTGTCTAAAACTGTTAACTTCTAATGTGCTGTATTTCATGCGGGTATTCAGTCATGTTGTTGAAGATAGCCGAACAATATGATTCCTATCCTTTTCCCCTCTAATTTGCTAAGGAAGATGAGCCAAACTCATTGAATCTTGTCTCATAAGGTGAGGTTTTGATTCCCCATACACTCCTTTTGGCTTTTTCCTCCCTTCATTCCAGTTTGTTCTTTCTGAACAAGCCTGAGCATAGTTACAGATAGCATTTTGCATGGAATTTCCTGAGTGGCTTGCACAATGGCAATGAACTGCCCCTGTTTCCTACTGAAAATATTTTGCTGTGTGTATTCCAGGATGATAACTTTTCCTAGCTATTTTAGAAGGAAAAAAAGTTTCTGTCAGGAAAAAAAATACTAATAGAAAATGTTCAACTCCTTTTATTGCCTGAGTCCGTTTGAATGTCTCCAGTCTCAACTGGTCAAGAAGTGAATACCAGAAAAGCTTTTTCAGCTATGTTAACACCAGCCTGGTATCAGATTGCCTTTCTCTAAATCCACACAACTTTCCTGGCAGTCTGTGTTGCAAATTTTCAAAGGGTTCCCATGAAATTACACCAAAAGTGCTTAAAATAAGGATTCCTCTCCTTTGGTTAAGCAATAGTTCAGGTCTCTTTGGAGCAATGTTCCCAGTATGGGGTCTTCAAATCAACAAATATGCTGCAAAATTGGAGAGAATTCAGAGAAAAACTGTGATACTGACTAGAACTGAAAAACAAGTATGGTACTGACTTGTAACAGAATGTGTTTAGTTTACTGAGGAGAAGGTTAAAGGACTACCCAGCTGCAATCTCAAAGTGGATCCAATATGGCAGGAAAAATATCATAGAGGTGATTTTGAAACAGCAAGCAAAACTGTTGGAAGACCCAAAGATGGGAAACTGACATAATGCAAAACCTAGACTACAAGCAAGATTACAGTCTTGATTATGAACATGTTAGGAAGAAATGCAGTAACTTCTTCATGATTTCAAAACAAGATTTGATCTTTAAAAGAAAAAAAATCATGGTCTATATATGACTATTGTATGCAAAACAGAAGATAATTCTAGAAAATACTGGTTTATGCAGTGGAACTGATGAGATGACTACCCTGGTCCCATCTGTCCTTAAAATATCTGATTATCTGAATGCATTTTCACTAACAGAACACTATACAGTCATAAAGCAGTTATTTCATTCTGATATTTTTTTCTTCTGTCTTCTGTTATGTTTTGTTTGCCTTGCTGGCTTTGCGGTTTTTTGTTTCTTTTTCATTGCATTTTTTTTTTATTTATTTTGTGTGTGTGTGGTTTTTTGTTTGTTTGGTTGGCTGTTTTGTTTTGCGTTGTTTTCGTTTTGTTTGGTTTGTTTCTTTCTTTCTTTTGCTCCAGGAATTGGCCAAGGGGTTCCAGTGGTGGCCCTTATTGTGGAAGGAGGTCCCAATGTCATCTCCATTGTTCTGGAGTACCTGCGAGACACTCCTCCCGTTCCTGTAGTGATATGCGATGGCAGTGGCCGAGCATCTGACATCCTTGCCTTTGGTCACAAATATTCTGAAGAAGGAGGGTAAGTCATTTCATAGCCTATGTTCTTTCTCTATCCACAGGTTCAATTCAGTGGTAAATTAGAGCACAGGAAATTATTGATAATGTTGTGCAAAAACAACACCTACCTCACATGGCTGTTTCCATAGTTGATATCGATGAAATATTGAAGGTATTCAGAACAAAACAAAACAAGCCTTAAAGAACCGCTACAGAAAGTCTACAGAATAAAACAGGTGTAGGAACTGTACCATACAGTTACTTGTCATGACATGTGGCACATAGACAAGTACAAGTATGGCATCTTGCATTTATTGGCCAAAGGATTCAGTCCAAGGGCAAGGGGAGATACTTTCACCACCTTAGAGATAGTATGTCAGTATAACATAGAGTACTGCTGTCTTCAAGTTACATTTACCCCTACATGTTCATATAAGCTAGTTTATATTTGCCCTGCCTATTGAGCCTGATCCTGCACACTTGTCTGTATTCACGCATGACTGCTTATGCAGTGCTCTGTATATTGCTCTGTCCCTTTCTTTGCAGACTCAAGGTGGGGCAAAAATACTGTTTAGTTTTTATTACAGAAGACTCAACTGCGCATATGTTGTTGAATCAGGCTGTAAGCATGCTCTGTAAGTTCCAAAGTGAACTGAATTTTATTGTATTTGGTCATTATTACTGAATGACCAAATCCTTATTATACTTTGTCCTCCTCTGCCCCTCTCTGCCCTCAAAGATTAAAAAAAAAAAAAAAAAAAGAAAAAAGCAATAAAATCGCAAATGGGTTGA
>VZTA01006343.1:68-17231 GCA_013398855.1 Mohoua ochrocephala | reverse complement strand
TGTTCAGAAGGAACCTCACGTTTGAGTTTGTGCACATTGCCTCTGATATTTTAACCTGACACTACTGAAAACAATATGTCTTCCTTTCACCTTCCCTTTTTGTGTTCATGTATATATCTATATACACGCGCGCGCGCGCTCTACATATATATATATCTATGTATGTATGTATCTATCTATCTCAACAATGTCGTCTCTGAACCTTCTCTACTTCAGGCTGTACAGTCCCAGCTCCCTCAGCCTTTCCTCACATATGAGGAGATCCAGCCCCTTCATCATCTTTGCTGGACACTCTCCAGTATGTGCATCCCTCTTTTGTACTGGAGAGCCCAGAATCAGGCACATGACTCCATATGTGTCCTCAAAAGTGCTAAGAAGAGAAGAATACCTGCTTTGACCTGCTGGCAGCATTCCTTCTAATGCAGGCCAGGATACCATTAGCCTTTGTTGTTCCAGTGGCACATTCCTGGCTCATGTTCATGCTGGGGCGTCCTTTATTGAAAGCATCTTTCCTGTTGGGATGCCCTTAGCATGTACTGGTACAGGGGATTGTTCCTCCTGGGGTACAGAACTTTCCCACTGCTGAACTTAATGAGGCGCCTGCCAGCTCAGTTCTTCAGCCTGTGAAGGCTCGTCTGCTAGAGGGCAGCAGGACCTCTGGTATCTCAGCCACTCCTCCCAGTTTCATGTCTTCAGAGACTGCATGCAGTCCCATCTTCCAGAGCATCAATGAGGATGTTGAGCAGGATTGGACCCAGGACTGGTCCCTGAAATATGCCACAAGCTGCTGACCTTCAACTGATCACAAACCTCTGGGCCCAGCCATTCACACAGTTTTCAATTCACCTCACTGTCTCCTCCTCCAGCCCAACTTGTCTATGCGGATCTTATGGGAAACAGTGTCAAAGGCCTTAGAGAGGTCTACATGGGGAGTATCCACTCCTTGCCCCTCATCCACTAATCCTATCATCTCATCAAAGAAGGTGATCAGGTTGTCAAGTGTGGCTACCCCTGATCATCTTCATCTCCTTCATGTGACTAGAATAAACGCTGCATCCCAGCCCCATAGATCATGGGGAAGCTGACCAGCCTGTAGTTCCCTGGGTCCTCCTTCTTGCTCTTCTGTAAGACAGGAGTGACCATTGCTTTTCTCCAGTCTACAGACAATTAGTTGTCCTGATTGTTCAAAGATTATGACTTTGCAATGACATCAGTCAGCTCCCCCAGCATTTGTGAGTACATACTGTCAGGATCCATGAACTCGTGACCTTACCATCTTCCACTTCCTTCCTCCAGACTTTTCTCCCAGTGTCTGGGGCCTGAGACTGAAGAAGACACTTAGTACTTCAGCTTTTTTCATTTCCTATGTCACCAGGTCCCCTGGCCCATTCATTGAACTTGGAGGAGGTGATTCCTGAATATTAAACAGCTTTCTTGGGCTGTTCTTCCCTCTGGTCTTGCTGTGAGACCCTTTGTAGCACATTCGCAAAGAGGCCAAAGTCTTGGGACTTGTTAATCTCAAGGCCAGGATCTTGGGACTTGTTTTTTGCTCTCTCCCTCCTCTCAAAATCTGTAACTCCAGCAGCTCATGGTCACTGCAGCCAAGGTTGCCTTTGACCTTCACCCAACAGAGTCCCTCTTTGCTGGTATGAGGTCCAGCACAGCATCTCTCCTTATTGGCTGCTCTGTTACTTGAGTCTGGAAGTTCTTTTCAGTGCACTTCAGGAGCTTCCAGAATTGCTTATGTCCTACTGTGTTGCCCCTCCAGTAGGTATCACAGTGGTTAAAATTCTCCATAAGGATGAGGGCCTATGCACATAGGTCTGACTCATCCACTCATGTTTTTGTGGAATTTACCACAATATTGCTCTAATCTGGGAAAAACTAAGGATAGCACTTATCTTATTGGGCTATCTCCAACAACACTCTTGTTTTCACTAAGTACACAATCCTGTGCTTGATAGTGCAGCTCTTGCGAGACCACAGACCTGCAGGAAAAAAGGCCATCTCTCCTAGCATCAAGAATGAGCACTGCAGCCTATGACTTGAAGAGCTGCATCCACCACTGAAAACTGCATGTGCATCAAAGCCTCTGCTCTGACAGGGGCAGCTACTCCAGCCCTGGAGAAAATTGCTCTGTAGTGTGTCACCGCCATACTTAAGACTATTTTCGATTGAACTAATTAAGCTGAGGACCCCTTCTTTGCATCCTTTTTGCAGAAATTGCTGCACAAGCTTGGCTATACTCTTGGTCTGATTCTTGGATAGGCCTTTTCTAGGCACCGGTTAACAAGGGCTTGGCCCTGCCTCATAAAGGATCAGTTGGAAATAAGGCTGCAGGCACCCTAGATCAAGGGTAGCAACATGTCCATGAGAAAATGCTGGAGCTTTCTTGGTCCACAGCCTTGTGGCTGCCCTAACCTGATCCTTACCTGACAGCCACAGGCACCCTCAGAGGATTGCAGTGATTGTGGACTTTGTCCTCTCAGAAGTTCCCAAAGCAGAACTCAGTCTGATGCCCAAAGTAGAAGATAACAAATGAAGAGAAGATATAATAATTTTGGAACAAAACACAGAAGCAGAAGTAAAAATCCTACAGATTCTTGTAACTAAGAGCTGTTTCATGCTTTTTGTCAAAGTAGCTGCAGTAATCTTACAGTCGGGATTCCCTGGGGGCTCATTTTTGTGTGTATTATTGTATATGTATTCACACATACAGTAAGCAAATAATAAAATACAAATCTGTAAATACTGAGCTCTAGACCAAGCACTATTATGTGTTTTAGAAATAAATGTGATCATGAACTCACTCAACCTAAAACTCCTACTGGGAAAAAGATAGTTTTCCACAAATACTTAAATCCATTTTATATTCAGGTTCATGCTTAGTCCAGTGCTGCTTCTGTGATACATATGAATGTGCCAGGTTTCACTGAATCTTTGAGAAGTTGTTCCTCTGTTTTCAATGACCTCACTGATAACGGACTTCGCATAACCTTACTCAAATATGCTTTATCCATTTATTTGCTACATATGTCTACCTTGTCTGTGTTCTGCTGCCATCACGAAAAAAATACAGCACGAGAATGAATTAATTTATTTCCATGTACAAAGGGGACTTTTATGAAAGAATTTTTACAAGGACCTGTAGTGACAGGACAAGGGGCAATGGTTTTAAACTGAAAGAGGGTAGCTTTAGACTGGGCATAAGGAAGTACTTGTGTTGAAGCACTGGCACAGGCTGCCCAGAGAAGCTGTGGGTGCCCCATTCCTGGAATTGTTCCTGGACATGTTGGACGGAGCTCTGAGCAACCTGGTTCAGTTAAATGTGTCCCTGCCCATGGCAGGGGTGTTGGAATTAGGTGATGTTTAAAGATCTCTTCCAACCCAGACCATTCTATGGTTCTATGATTTTATGATGGTGTGATTCTATTTTATCATCACAAACTCCTGCCTGTAGAAAAGGCAAGTTGTAGTATCAATAGAGGCAGAACAAGCAATTTCTTACCTTAGACTCTCATGTCTGGCTTTGTGAAAGGTATTATTCTGTCTTACTATGGGTCTTCTTATTGGGGGGGTCCCGTTCCAGGTTGTGTCCTGCAACGTTATCAACCAACAAAATTATTCGTTTTTTCTGTTCACCTTGCACTAAATAGAATGCACGAACTACGAAATTTGTTAAACTAGCTAGTGGAAATTTCTGTGTGTTCATTCTGCTTCAGAAAACATCAGTCTGGCATGCAGTGATATTTTTAATAATACCAGAAGTAAAACACCAGTATCATTTTTATTCATAAAAATATTTTATCCAAATACATTAGACTTCAGGTACAAATTGGATCCTTTTTTCCCCTCTCTAACCTATGTTTGAATAGTACTTACCACCATGAGGAGAATACCAAATAATTGCCATGTTAACTGAATTCAGATAGTAGCTTTTTCTTTTGGATAGAATCTAAGTAGGTTATACAAAACTGTGTCTATTAAACTCTAAATCAAGGTAATACATCTAAATTGCATGCAAAGTTTGATTCTGCAGTCCACTGTGCAATCAGACTATCAAGTCAAAAACCTATTTTAATTCTGGCTGCTGACCAGAAGCAAGGTGTTCTCTGAGACACAGCATATATTCCAACGGCTATGGACTGGGTACCTGATTTAAATAATTCAACACTTACATCATTAATGGCAGAAACAAACTCACTTGCGTGTTTATATTATTATGCTGGTTTTACGCAGTCTTAAATTCTTACTCATGACAGCCCAACAAGGATTTATTTTCTACACATAAGAATGTGTGCATATGTCTACTAAGCACTGCTCTGAGCTCTGTGTGTTTTTATAGTCCATTTGGAAGTTTGTTTCCATGGGGAAAATAACTATGTCTGGAGATAAAGGAGAACAAATACATCTCTCTGCTTGAGTTTCAATCAGTGTTGTGCTGATCCATCCATTTAAAGAAATCCTTTAGAGTGTTGAACAATTGCCTATCTGCCCAATAGGTCCTTTTGTATAGGGTTTCAAAGAATTGTGATGTGCCCGCCTTCCCTCTTTGTTATTTATTCTTCCTAAAACATTCCACATAGGAGAAAAATGAATGGTTTCTTATATTAATGAAGGTGCAGTACCCCTTTACAATGCCAGTGCCTGTGCATCTTTGAAAAGACAGGAGACAAGCTTCAATCTGCCTTTTTAAGGCCTAATTGTAGGCTTTCCTCATGACAAGGCAGACATTTCACTCCCCTAGGACAGTCTTTGGGTAGACATTTTCACTGTGAGTGCAACCTCAGTGGCGGAGGCTGCCAGCACATCCCAGAGCTGTGCCCGTGCTGCCTCGCAGGAGGTGTCGCCTGCAGCTCTGCGAGGTTCCACGAGCACATCAGAAGGAATGGTGAAGCACACCTTGAAGGAAAGAAGTCTTTGGGGGAAAATCAGTTGCGAGGTCTCATTGTCTCATCTCGCTCCTTGAAGTTTCAGTGGGAGGTAAGGCACACGTGCAGTTGTCCACTGAGCTGAGGTTTCAGCATTATGAATATCAGATATGCAGAACTAACATATCTGGGGTAGGTTTAAGTTTATTAAGACTTTAATACCAGGGACTACATTTTGCCTTGGTCTGGAAAAGTCTGGAACAAGATTTTAAGAATGCAATAGGTGGCTACATTTCAGTACAAGTAAATAAAATTCTCAGAAGTAATTTAATAGAGCTGAGTAAATTCCTGGTACCTTTTGCATTTTAATGACAAACAAGCTGTGTCCACAGTACAACTTAAATAAGAAGGCGTCTTAAATGCAACATTCCCTAGGTGGTAAATTGGAAGAATTATTTGGCTGCTTTTCACTATTGGCCTTGATTTAAAGGTCAGGTTTTCCAGGATCTGAAGCACTTATTTTTTCTTTTACTTGAAAATATGATGAACAGCACTGAGGTGTGAGAACATAAGATCAATCATAAATATGTAAATTTAGTCCCTACTAAGCCCTAAGTGAATATCTTTGTTGGTAGTAACTCTCCTCCACATACAGCTGGAATATTTTGGACTGTATATTCAAGGATGGATGCCTTTTCATTTCATTGGCTTGCATAAAAGCAAAAGCTGAAAGTAAAACAACTGCAAAGTACATCTTTATAGGAATATTTTGAAGCTTTTAATGCTCAGAGCTTTTTTTTCCATTATTAAATACTGAATTTAAAATAAGAAAAATGAAACACTAGGTTAAAATTATGTCACTTCTTAGAAAAATATTTCCTTACAGAATGAGAAATTACTTGCAGTATTTGAATGCAGTCTCCAAGTTGAATTTATAGCTCATTAGCTACTCTATCAGTTCTACTCCTGCAAGCATGAGACCCTTAAGAGTTCAATTTAGTGCCATAAAAATGTACTTCTTGCCTAATGTTCACAAGGAAATATCAAACATTCTCTGTGCTTTAAATGAGCATCCTCATACGAGAATCATTAAAGATTGCCTTTGGATTGAACTTTCTCTGGATTCGCTGTGGCATAGTTTTTAGGCTTCAAATATGAGGAATATTATTTAAATCTCTTTTTCACTTTGAGCAAAAGGGATCATGATGTAAGTGTGATATGGTTCTTCGATATCCCCCATGGTGTCCCCCCATCATAGAGGATCATGGATCCAAATCACATCTGAATTAATTTGTAAAATTATTTTCACATTGTGTGTTTTTATATCATTACTTTTCTCTTGTAACCAGGTGCTTTGCAAATCAAAACCTGGACAGAAGAAGGTCAATTTCTTGATCTTGGGAGGGCCAATATAGTCTTCTTTCTTTTGGTAACGGAACAACCTTTCAATAAACTGTAGTCAGGGAAAAATTATGTAGAAGAACAACTACCAGTGAAGGTCTGCAGTGAAGCTGATTCCTCATAAAAGCACACAGAAATCACCCCTGTTTGAATACAATGAAGGAATAATTACACTTATTTTCTGTCTCTTCTCATAACAATGATATACAAAATGTGTGGATTTGAAAATGTGTAAGAAATTCGGCCAGTCCCACAAAGTTACACAACTGTGTTTTATTTGTAATTCCAATGGAAGAAAATATGGGCAGAGACTCTGGACAATTTTCTTACATATGGTGTGATTGTCTAGAGTGAAAATCATAATTAAAACAAAAAATCCCCTAAGCTTCCTGTAAAGAAGGGCAGGGAATAGTTTTCATATCCCACTGATATTTTATGGATATATTTACTTTATCCTGGGGAAAAAAAAACTTCACAAATGAAAAGTTAGAAACAGATTATGTGCAATTCATTGAGGGAAGTGTATTATTTAAAGACATTTCAAATCATTTTGAGAACAATACATTTTCAAAAATCTATGATGAAATTGCATTTTGAAAGTGGGCTAGAGCATAGTCTTTGTAACTCTCTAGTACATTGTATGATTCCAGTACTAAAAATCTTTGGAGAGAAAGAAAGCTGGACAAGTGAGGTGGTGTACTATAGGCCAGATCTTTCTCCAATGATCACTACAAAATCATTTGCCATGAGTTTGAAAGGTTAAGTGAAATATCTCTTGTCTCCTCAAATATTAGGCATAGCTTAAAAAAAAATTATTTCTGAGGAGGGAGTAGGCCAAAATGTTGTCATCTGTGTTCTGCATCAGCCAAAACAATGAAGAAAGTTTTGCTTCACTCTTTAATCATCCAGTATATCTTGGACAGAAACAGACCGTTGCCTTTTTTTACTTTATCAATTCAGGTTTTTGAAGTGGCCTCTCTTGATTGATCCCAAACAGTGAATCCATAGAATAGTTTTGATTGGAAGGCATCTTTAGAGGTCATCTAATCTGACTCTCCTACCCCGTGCAGGTGCATCATCAAGTGCGTCAGGTTGTTCAGAGCCCTCTCTGACCTGATCACGAACGTTGCCAGGAATGGGGCACTCACCTCTGGGACACCTCTTTCACTGTTTTATCCTCCTCATTGTAAACATCTTTTTCTTTATATCTAATCTAAGTCAACACTCTTTTTAGTGTTAAAAACATTATTCCTTGTTCTATGACAACAGGCCCTGCTAGAAAGTTTGTCCCCATCTTTCTTCTTTCTTACAGGCACCCTACATGTCCTCAAAGGCTTCAATAAGGTTTCATCGGAGCCTTCTTTTCTCCAGGCTGAACATCCCCAACTCTCTCAGCCTTTCCTCATGGGAGAGGTGCTCCAGTCCTCTGATTAAAACCGTGGCCTCCTCTGTACCTGCTCATGCACGTCCATGTCCTTCCTGTGCTGAGGACCCCAGAGCTGGATGCAGCACTGCAGCTGGGGTCTCACCAGAGCAGAGCAGAGAGGCAGAATCCTCTTCCTTGCCCTGCTGCCCATGCTGCTTTGGATGCGGCTCAGGACATGATTGTTTTTCTGGGCTATGAGTGCACGCTGTTGGCTGTTGTCCAGCCTTTCATACACCAGCACCCCCAAGTCCTTCTCCAAAAGGCTGCTTCTGATCTGTTCCCCCCTCAGCCTGTGTTGCTGTTGGGGGTTGCCCCAACCCAGGTGCAGGCCTTTGCACTTGGCTCTGTTGAGTTGTTGAGTACCTCAGCCTTCTCTTTGTACATTATTGCCAGCTGGCAAGCCTCGCTTACCAGATGGGGTAAATGCTTTCTTCAACCTTCCTTTTCTCGTTCACATACCTGTAGAAGCCCTTCCTGTTATTCTTTGTATCCCTTGCCAAGTTCAGCTCCTTCTTTGTCTTGGCTTTCCTCACCCTAGCCTGCATAACTGGGCTGTGTTCCTAAACTCTGACCAGGTTACCTGTACCTTTTTCACTGATGGTGCATTTTCTGCTTTTTTTTGGTTTAACCAGCAGGTCTCCACTCATCTATGATGGTTTCCTGCCTTCTTTGCCCTATTTCTTTCCCCTGGGGTTGGTTCATTCTTGTGCTTTATGGAAAGTGTCCTTAAAGATCTGCCAGCTCTGTTCTGCTTCTTGAAGGCAATTTCCCAGGGTAGTTCTGCTGCCCAGAGAGCAGTTTCCCAGTGGATGCTATTGACTAACTCCCTGAGCCTGTGCAAGGGTTTTTTTCTTAAAATTCAAGATCCTGACTTTTCTGTAAAGCCATACAGTTCAGTTCTGATAATATGATGTGCCAAAACTAAGGTTGGGATCTTCTGAAAACAAACAAGCAAACAAAACATACCCACACACTCTTAGGAAACAATTATGAGTAAATTTTTGTTCTGGAAGTAAATGTAGATGTACATTGTTCTACTTTAGATGACAGATTTTTGACATTAGGTGCCTAAATTCCATCAGCAATCCAGAACCTCTGGGAGAGGAAAAAAAAAAGCTGAGTACACCTGGCCTGGTAGGATAATGGGCATGTTTTATGTATTTAGGGAGTGAAAGAACAGTTGCAAACTACGTGAGGAAGGAAAAAAAAAGAACAGTCTAAACTGCTGTTTTGTAGTACATTTTGTTTAGGCAGGAGCAGTATTTTTTCCATGGCAAGTAAAGTGGAATTCAGGGAATCATGCCATCAAAATGCCCCAAACAGGATTTTATTGTCATGTTGCAAAACAGTTTTAGAACTGAAACCTAGTCGAAGTGATAAAAATACTGCCTTCTTCTGACACTATTCAGTCTATGCTGACTTTGGTAGAAGTCAAAATTGTAGTGCTTCAGTCTGGTAAAGTGGGCCCATCTCTTTTTCCCTGAATCTAAAACTAGAAATCTGTGGTTTTAAAAAGCATGCATTTAAGGTGTGTATGGAAGAAGTGTGGTTGCGTTTGCAAAGGAGATAAATTATCACCTCACCTGCAAGTCTCAGTTGTTTTGCTCACAGTACTCTGTGAGATTATTTGTTTTACAAATCAAATTGGATTTGGTGTCTGCATTGTAGATTTAGCCTTTAATAACATAGAACAGTTTGTGTTTGTCTCAGCTGGGTTACACAATTGGCAACTTTGATTTAATACCTTCTAACCTTTATAGATTCCTAAGGAATAAAAGTCATACAGTCTTGATAGGAGATTTCAGTGCACACAAAGCTATGATTACTTTACTAGAAAGATTGCTATTATTGTTTCTGTTTCTGATTACAATCACTTCAAGGTTTTGATCTCACAAAGATATTGAACAGGTTTGATGTAAATTTGCAGACCAAGGAGATGTTAAAGAAAAACATTCAGTGAGGCTAGAGAACTGCGTAAATCAAATTATGACTACAGGAAGTTTCTGGGCAGCAGTACTTCAACCAATGTTTTACCCTGTAGTTAGGGAAGTATTTCTTGATTTTTTTGGGTTTTTAAATTCCATGTCTTTCACATGAAGTTTGCTTTACATGCTGCTTAAACTTAGGCTAATATACAGTTTCTGAGAGCTTTAATTCAAGAAAGAGAAGTGATGGTTGCTCACGGCACAATTCTGCTTTCACTCAATGCACCTTTCTGTTGCTGAAGCCTGAAGTGAGAGACAATTGCTGAAGTGAAATTTCAGATTTGGATTCTACACTTTTTTTAAGGAAATTTAGATTATTATAAGAAAGCAGGATGGTTTACATTTCGGAAACTTTGGAAATTTTTTCTGAAATTTTTAATTTGAGAACCTTTCAAGTCCATGTCATGTACTTCACTTTCATATATAATTTCCAAAGGAAATTAGATATTTATATGAATCTCTTTAGCTTCTCCAGTTGATGTTTTTAGGAAACTTGTTCATTGTGAATAGCTTCTTTTTTCTTTCTTCATTTGATGGAAAATTGCATAGGTCTGAACCACTTATAAATAGAGGGATAGTACCATTTTGTTTAAATTTGATTAAAGCAAATTTCCAACCCATTTTTTTCAAGAGCCTAAAATCAGAATTTATATCACATATGACCTACAAATCTGCAACTCAAAGTATATTAGTGCTTGTCAGGGTATCAGTATTTCCATGCTGATTCTCTTTAGCATGCAGTCCTACATCTCTGCCTGTACTCTGACATCTTGTTTCATGTCCCCATGTGCTTGCAACATCCTTGCTCCTGTACAGGAGGCCAGGTTATCTTTCTTACAAATCCCACACAGCAAGTCCTCTGCTGCCAGCTCCACTGTTACCCACCAAGAGGGCTGGAAATTTTAATTCATCGTGTGTTGCCTTTTTGTGAGGCAGGCAGGTCATGCTGCAGGGAAGAGTGCTTGCCTAGTGCATGAGCAATAGATGCATTGTTGCTGCCTCTCCAGTATCCCAGGAAATAGCACATCTAGGGCCAGACTGCTCCTAGATGAAAACAGGAAGTGCAGAGGTAGACTCGCCACTCAAAGGGAGTCTGTGGTGAAGTAGAAGACAGCAGGAGAAGCCAGGCATAGAAAGAGCAGTGATCCACACAGCATGGTCTAAAACCTGATGTAAACTCATTTTAATCCAAACACATTGACATATGCCTTCCAGGCTTCTTCGTGAGGTCAAAGTACTATTCAACAGGAATATTTACAGCTAAAATCAAGTTCAGGTGGTAGAGAACGCATGCATTCCATATGCCAGATCTTCTATATTCTCCCATACTCTTCTTTCCCATTCCCATTTGTTGTCTCTTCTAACAGCATGTTTGCTGTAGGTATAAAGACTAGATAATGAAATCAGATTTGAAATTCAATTGTGTAATGAATATCCTTCAGGCTCATTTGTGCCTCTTCACTGCAGAGAAGTACAGGCATCTTTAACCAACAGTATGAAAAAATCAGGGATTCAGTCATGGTTCTCCCAAAGCAGCTTCCATAAGCTAACAGTGGCTTTTAGATACCTGCTGCTTCTAATATTTCTCTGCAGTTGCTGCAGGAACAAATACTTTTTTATCTTCTGGCTTAAAATATGAGACATGAAGATTCTCTGATTTTCACTCCACTGGATAAGTCACTGGATGACTTATCCCATAAAATATTCCAACTTAGCTAATTTGAAACACTCAGTTATAATTTTTAAGTGAGAAAACTGCTGTAGAGTAGAAGCATCAAAGGATATATGTTCTAAATTAGAGCCCACTATTTTGTAATGTTAACATTGAGAACAGAAATGTGTCACCCAGAAAAGTCCTGAGAAATAGGCTTTTTGTTATGAAGAGGTAGGGTTCAAGTACTAATATTTCATGCACTATTATTTTTTATTTCTGCTATTCGGCCACTTTTTGCAAGTACTGACCTTAGCACTGTGGAGGAATACAAAATGGGTTCTCTTGAACTCCTAGAAGATCAACATGACCAAAATCAAAATGTTTTCTTTGAGTGAAGTGAGAAACAGAGAAATTTGTTTGTTTTCTTACGAGGTCCTGTGTAGCATCAGTAGGGTGAATTGATAGTGCTGACATTTTCAAGCTAAAATCAAAACCACTGACAACATAAATGTTCCCAGTTTCATAAAATTCACTATGAGTTGATTTCTTCTAACTGGCTGATAGAAAGGAGTCTTCAGTTCACTTAGAAGTGTTGGTCTCCCTCAAATTTAGACTGTCAGTGTGGTTCTTGTTTTTGTTAGGAAATCCCACAGAGCTGATAGTTTGAATGACCTTCTGTCATGCAATAAGTGGGAACTGATATAAAAAACCTTGTAGATGAGGGACCTCTGCACAATCAACATGTTTTCCTAGAACACTGTTTTCCAATTTATCTCTGATGGTTTCAGCAATTCCTGTTCTCGAATCCTGCCCTAAACAACCTTCAGTGATCTGTTGACTCCTATTTTTTTGACCTTTGTCCCTGAAAACAGTTGAAATGAAGTCACAATGTTCCCTCGTGTCTAGTTTTTTACTTAATCTTTTCTTTTTGTATTTCAGACTTATCAATGAGTCTTTGAGAGACCAGTTGCTAGTTACCATCCAGAAGACTTTCACATACACCCGAACCCAGGCACAGCACCTCTTCATTATCCTCATGGAGTGCATGAAGAAGAGGGAGCTGGTATGTTGAGTTCAATGCATTGTTTTGATCAAGTCTTTTATGCGCCTGTTGGAAGGTATCACAAATCTGATCTCTGTGATCCAGACTCTAAAATGATATCATGCTGACTTTTGTTTGCTTTACTCAATATTTTTGCATTTGAAGTGATTAATGCAACAGGTCTGTTCCCTTTTGTAAATTCCTCTACATTTCCTTTGACCGTATACAATCCAGCTGTAGGGTATGGATATTACTACTTTTCAGTCATCCTCAGGCATATCATGACTAAAATTCTACCTCATTCAACTACAGAAAGCAGAAGGTGGCATAATTATGCATCTGTCCCTGGGGTTATATTTTAAAGATGCTGTAGAATTGCACAAGTATCACTAGGGCTATTGCCTTACCATGGAGATACATGACATGAAAGGAAAGCAGGTTGTCTCTGAGGCTCATGTTCTGCGATGGCATGGCTATGCCTTGAACACATGCTTGTACTCTCTTGAAGAACACAAGCTCTTTCAACAATTTCTGGGAGACAAATGAGGCTGCTTTTGCAGAAATATTTTTGAAGAAAAAGCACATTGAAGAACTTGGGATTCATTTCTGGGGGCTTTTATTTGTCACAAATTGACTGGACAGACATGCTTCAGTTTTATAACTTAATATTTCTTCCAAGATTTGGATTTGGTTCACATCACAGCTTCTGGGCACTCCAGTGCCCTGAAATGAATTTACTGTAACATTTCTGATCAGTGATTAGCGGAGAGAATTTTCTTAGGGTAACAGCATTAATTATTTTGTGGCTATTTCGGTAGTAGTAGTGGTAATAGTAGTAATAATAATAATAATAATAATATTTTTTTAAAAAAAAAACCTACTTGTAGACCACTGTTCTGCATATAGGCATAAAAAACATACTTATAGATAGAAGATAAAAGAAAAGAATGAGGAAGGGAAGGAGGAAGGGAGGGAGACAGGAAGGAGTAAGGGCACAAAGGCAGGAATGTAGAAGGAATGAAGGATAGAAAGAAGAGGCAGACATGGAATTGTCTAGACTAGAAAAATGCATTTCGTGATTATTCCAGACATCTAAATCCAGAACCGATTGGCAGGCTTTGAACAAACCCTGCTACTGAAAAATAACTGTGAAGATTTTGTCTGCAGTATTCACATCAAGATTTTTATTCCAAGCATGGTTGTGTGTTTGTTACGTTTCTTTGCAGATATGCAACATACATCACCACTGACATTCTCTGCCTACTAATCTTGTGAAGAGCTATTAGCCAGGAGATGGTGTGCCCAAAACTAAATATTCTGAATTTGAATTTATAACACTAGCCTAACCCCATATGAAGAGAATACATTAGAACAGTGGTTTCTGTCTAGTACCTCAGTTGTACTCAGCTAACTCTAACATTGGTATGCTAGAAAGATTTTATGTCTGAGGTGTGGTTGCTAGTCTAATGGTGTCCTGTAAAACTCACAACCTTGTATATGTATGTAAAGGAAAGGTGGTGCTCATGGTGCTGAAGGCAGCATACCCAGAGGAAATGGATGACCTTGGGGTTGTGAAGTACTCCCAGGTGTGAGTGGTGACTTCCCTGTTCCTACAAAGCCATATGTTTCATATTGCCACATCTGTCCCAGCTTTTGTCCTTCCGCAAGCTTGACCCTCTGATTTGGTTGTACATAAGGCAAAACACTGCTCGATGAATTGACCATCATTAGTCTGTCTGATCAACCCCTCAAAAAATAGAAAGAAGATGCAACGGATTGTCTCAGAGAGCTCAGCAGCAGCTAAATTGATCAGGGCTATTTTCCCTAAGTTCATGGTCAGTGTGCCAGCCTATCTGATTTTGTGGCTGCTGAATTGATAGAGAACAAAGTAGACAGTGCAGGAGATGCTTGTCTTATTACTGAGTGCCACTAAATAATTGAGTGCAAACAGGGCACAGGCAGGAAGATGCTCATAAAGTACATCAATACAGCTGAATCACGATGAGGAGAAAGAAAATAAAATGCAAGTAGCAAATGCAAGGAACAACATACTTTCCTGGAAATAGTTGTTCCTTCTCTACCTGTTTAAAATGTGTGAAAAGACTGGCATCTCTTATATAAATTTAATGCAAGTGTTGTAGCCAGGGAAAAAGCATAGTCATAGCAAAAAATACCTCTTTTCTCAGAACATGAGATTTTTCAAGTTCTGACATTTTAGATTTCACTCTTAAATAATGGTATCTGAATTGTGTGCCCAGCAAGCATCATTATTATGTGTAATGTTCCATTTAATTGATTAAGTTTAAACTTTTTGTTGAATAAAATCTGAAGTACACAAGCTGAATTATAAGGTGATGCCCTAGAAGAGGAGTGATCTAGGTCTATTAGATTTGCAAGACAGAGCAATTTTCACTTCTCCATTCAATGAATAATTTTTATGAAATTGTATACTTGTCTGAGTTGACATTGCAAGCATCAGAGTTTTGTTCAGAAATGTATTTGGACCGAGGTGCTTTGTGAGGGCTATGGTATAAAAATCTAGTTAAAATGAAGTAGACTATACATGTCTGTGTACATAACTGTAGATTACAAGGGTAGGATAGTATTTTTTAGATTTTTTTTTATGGAGACTCTCTATTGTCACATTTACATAGAATTCTTTAAAAAAGTTTATGCCAAGACATTCCTAAAATAGGAGCATGAGGGCTCACCAAAGTTAAGTAGTCAGGAAGCAGGCTAGGAGACTTCACTTCAGGTCATCCCTGAAAAACACATTGTATTGGGTAATAGCTCAGAAGTCTGTTTTCAGCTTTCAAAGGAGTATTTACTTCTGTCCCAGTAAACAAATTAGTCTTAGTATTTTCCCTTAAAGACAGTAATTCTGGTGTCTGAGCTTTCTGAAAAATACAGGCTGCTCTGTTCTGTTTGGAGAACTTCATTTAGCAGCTTAGAGTGGCATGTTGCTGGAGTGCTTTTTTCACAAATCATGATGTGAACATCTCAGAAGCCAGAATGTGCTTTCCAGCAAGCTGCGTGGGTCTGTCTGTGGAGCTTCATTGGGCAGCTACTGGGAAAGGCCCCTTTGGCAAGCCAGAAAGGTCTGTGTCCCTGAAAACAACCGCACTTGTGGCAGTGAGAGGCATTTGTCATAAAACTAATTATTCCAAAATAGTGTTTTGAGAGTGAATACACCTAATATTTTATCCATTTAATAGCATATGGAAATTGCTGTGAATCAGGATAGGTCCAATCTAAGCACCTTAGTAATACAAAATGGCACATTAACTCCAGCAGTAAAGTGTGTACCACCTGCTGGTTAAGTTTGTTTTCTTATTACTACCATGGCCATTTTCTGCTAAATTTTTGCCTTGAATATTTGAAGTTTCAGTGACTGCATTAAGCAATCTGAAAGCGTCATTACCTGCTACTGCATTACAAGAAGGAATTGCAGAACGAAGAGAGCATGGTCGGTAGGCATAAGTTTGTGTGCATCCATTCATTCCTGGAACACACTTCCGCATAGAGGCAAGAGTTACAATTTGATTCATTTCCTGCTAAAAGAAAAACAGTAAAATCCCATCTCCAGCTCATGGCAGCAAGTAATATTTTCTTCTTGCATCTACTGTTCTCTGTTATTCCTGTACCACAGTGTATGGTTGCTGTGGCAATCATGATGGCTGCTCAGGGACAGTGTAAACCTTACTTCAGCTTTGTGCTTCTATGTGTATGGCAGTTGGTAGTTCCAGATGATTTAATGTGTAACTTGCAGCCCTGGTGCTATCAGATTGAAACAAAGCAGGTGTCATGCTATAGTAAATGAGTGCATTGAGCCGAGATCAAGAAAACCTGCATCATGCAGGTGCTTGCTATTTATTGTGCTTTTAATTCAAACAGAGATGGATCCAAATTTTCCCAAAATACAGAGTACATGAGAAGACTGTCTTGCAAGGCTAGTATTCAAATCCCAATATTGCCATATAAATGTAGGTCTTCGACTCTTCTTAATGGTTACTTACCCAAAGTACTGGGAAGATGATAAGTTATTGTTATGCCCTGGTCCACTTGGGAAAGTTTGTTTGATTTACTCTGAGCAGTGCATGGGAAAAAAACCCAAAATTCTTGGGAAGTTCGATATCAAACTTCTACTTGCAAACTTTAGAACATTAAGGTAGAATGAGGTACTTGGCAAATTTTAAAATGTAGCAGTTTTGGTTAGAAATGCAACAGTATAAAAGCATAAAAATTAACACTTAAGAAAACATATAAGGGAAAGAAAGTGAAAGAGAGGATAGGATTAGAAAGGTGTATATTCACCACCTGTGGATCCAGATATGAGACTCAATTGTTGCAATTTCTTTATCTGTTGGTTGAAGCGACGGTTGCAGTCTTGATCTGTTGGGCCTGGAGGAAGCCCATGAAACACAAAATCCAGTAGGTTAATACTACATTCAGGGTCAGCAGGAATGCCCAGGTATCTCCACTGGAACAGGGAGTTTTACGCAGATGATGTACTACTGTGGTTCATGGGACACAATGTTACAGCTGCCTCTTAATTCGGTGCAGTTGAGTCAATTATCAGAAGGGATGAGTATCTTCAGCTGCATGGGAAGCTGAGCTACTTGCGTAAGGGCATTGGCATGATAAAAAGCACTATCCCACCTAGAAGGGTTTACTTCCTTTCAGCCTCTTCCTTCATCTTGTTCAACACCCAGCTGTAGTATCCAGAGATAGGTGCGCACCCACGTGCTGGTTTGAAAACAAGCCATTGAGAGACTCCAAGTCAG
>VZTA01006342.1:364122-398695 GCA_013398855.1 Mohoua ochrocephala | reverse complement strand
CATTTCCCAAAACACTGAGAACAACAAAGCTTATAAGCAATGCTTTGGAAAGATATTCCACCTGGATAATGTGACCAGGCAGGAAAACATGGGAGTACTTGCCTGATACCGTGTATGTTCTTGATGGCATAACTTATCTCTCTCCGCAGTTCCTTCTCGTTGAATTCCATCTAGAGGACCAGCAACACACAAGAGCATATTAGGGGAAGTTTTTAACATGACATAAAATATCACCTCTCCCTATATAAAACCATAAGACAAGCAAGTTCAGCCGTTAAAACAGTAATTTCTAATTACACTAAAAATGCCCAAGTATTTTAAAACTTTTTAACACTAAGGCTACAGGCAGCAGTAAGTATTATTGAAAATCACATGCTCTTCCATTCCAGATACACCAACAGCTGGAATGATTTTGAAGAGTTGACAGAGTAAGCCAGAAACAGGATTTGGAAGACTCCACTTCTTTTTTTAAGCCTAGTTTCTTAAAGTGGTGCAACTTCTGTGATTATGATCTGTTTATCCTCCCCTTCGCATTCTACAATTTTCAAGTAAATTTAAGAGAGCAGTTGTCTCAATTATGAAGTTATAAAGCTTTTCTTTAAGCTTCTTGAAAGCCAGCTAGCTGGAAGAGAAGTCAGTGTTGTCACAAACGAAAGGGTCATTACCTAAGTCAAACCATCATAGAATGATTTGGGTTGGAAGGGACCTAAAGGGCTATTTTCCATAACTCTCATTTTAATAGATACCAGCTACTTGAACACAAGTCAAATTTACCAACTGTAACTGTTTGCCTGCCCCATTTAACCAAAGAAAGATGCCATTTGTGATAAAACAATAGAAGAGCACAGAAAATAGTATGAATTGGGACCGTAATTTTATTGCAATTCTTGTATTTTAGAATTCTTAGCATGTCTCAGTATCCAATCCTAGAAATTAAGCCAAATGTCTCAATTATAACTTCAGATAATTTCTTCCACAGTTTAAAAGCATGTTCTTTCAATCAGATCTTTTCTTGGCTATGCTACTATCAGTATGAACATAAGGATACATAAATAAAACAAAGCACGTCAGCAAGACGGATAAATACCTTCACGAGTTCAAAGGGAAAACGCTCGTGGAAAATACGATTGATTTTGGCACCTCCTGAAAGTTCTAGCGTATCAACTTGATCTCCTGATCCTTCAATTCTTTTTTCAAAGTCCACTGAAAACTGTTGTACCATCCTAAATTTCAAAGGAGGGGAGGAAAGAAAAAAAAACCAAACAAAACCCACAACAATTTAAGCACATTAACCACCAACTCTTTATTTCAGTACTATGCAACTAGTACTGCCTATTAAAACATATTTAACAATTGCCAAAAGTACCCAAAACAACAACTGATTCAGGCAAGCTGCCAATCCATAGAACCCATTCCCACACAGATCCCCCTGCATCCCTTCTGCCTTGCAGGACACAGTACAGTCTAATAGCATGATGTGAATCAAACTACTAAGCTGATCCAGTGCTGGGAAATTCAGAAGAGATTCATAAAGAACTTATTTTCCCCATACCAAAAAGCAAGCCCAAGAACCAGTACTAACATGGTGATGTGGCAGTACCAAAAGCTCCAGCTTACTTGGCTATGCTTTGACTTCTGCAGCAGGAGCATTCAGAAAAACACAGAGGAGAGTTCTTCCAGTCATGGAAAAGTCAAAGGTGATGTCCCTCTGGTTTTGCAACCAAAACATCTGGAGTAAAGTCACGAGGAACTGTCTACTCTTTTGGACACAAGTTGTTACAAAAATAAGGAGTGAATCAGAGTCTTCATCTGGCTCAAGAAAGCCTCTCTAGTTCAGATGATCACTGTCCCTTCTGAATTCCAAAGTTTTAATTAGAGAATGAATCCTGCCCCCATTATCACAATCCAGTGCTATTACCATCCATCCCAGTGAACTGAGAATGCTGAAAACCTCTGAAATCAGACAGAGTAGGAACGTGACAACAGTCATATAAGAGAGAAGAGCTAGGTACATTTTACACCTCTCCTTCTTCCTTCACATGCGTCCTTTCTAAGAGGTAAATTTTATTTGCATATAAACACAAGTGGCTGCAGAGGGCTACAACTGAAGAAAAAAACCATGGGAGAGTGAAAATGACAGATCTTTCAGGTGAAAAGATAGGCACTACTGAGCATCTAGCATCCCTGGAAATAGGCCAAGGAAGGAAGCAGCACGAAGCAAAGCAGCAGGTGCTAACTGGTGTTCAACCCACATCATCAGCATTGTCCTTTTTCCCTAGTGCTGAATCCACAATCAAGACAGGGCTGAGATTCCACTCCCACTTGATTCCAAGTCAGAGGAACAGTCATCTCTGTTCCATCAGTGTTATCAAAGCCTCATCAGACAGACTTGTTTTGTGGAAGAGACCCAAACCAGACAGTGACTTCAGCAGTGAAAAAGCTGATGATGATAATCAGAACTGATGATGATAATCTCCAAGAATTTGCCTCACTGCTTTCTGAAAGAGCACAAACTTTTACTGACAACTCCTGCAGCAAAGGCCTCTGTGTCTTAAGTGCACAAAACATGAAGGATGACCATCTCTGATTAATTTTGATCTTGCCATCTCTGAGTTATTTTGGACACCCATGTTTTTATACTAGAAAAAGAAGCATTCTTTATTCTTCTTCCAGCCTCCTCATCTTACAGACTTCCAACACGTCTTTCCCTTGCCTGAGGTCATCTTTTTGGCAGACAGAATAATGTGTCTATAGAATCAGATGCACTTTTTTCACCTTTGATCATCTCTGCTGCCTATCTTTATACCTTTTCCTTGTTCTCCTTTGTCTTTTCTAGGATTACTAAAATTAATTTAGGGAAAATTCTGATGAAATTGTAGAATAAAGTGTTCTGGAACATCAAATACAGAATTCTTTGGAGCTTGTGTAAAGAATCCTTAACAATATCCTAATGTTTAAATTTAAACCAATTAAAAAGAAGGGAAAAAAAGGGCAAAACAAACCCATTCAAAGTGGAAAAGTAGACAAAAGACACTCACTGCAACAGGGCTTTCGTTTTTCTGGTGGGATCTTCTGGTCTGAAGTTTTTGTATACCTCTACTTCATGTTCTATAGAAAGCAGCTGGCTCTGGAGTTTGCTTCGGAAGGCTGGCAGGGTATCCCGAATATGATTGGTAAGTTGCTAAAAAGCAAATAAAAGTCTTTTTATGCTGTTAAAAAGATGAAAGCAAGAGCACAACCATTTCCTTCTGACTGCCAACCATATCAGCCGTGACCTGTGCTAGTTTACCAGTGCAGCTCCTTTTGATCTCTGATGCAATGGAGACTGTTAAAGAACAATACAATATTCCTGGTGCACACACATTGTAAGGAAGCTCAACAAATTCCCTCATTCCCTCATTCACTGAGCCCTACTACACACCTGCTTAGCTACACCTGAAAAAATTACACACATTACACGGGTAGTTTGAAATGACCTCTCATCTCTCTGTGCTGATGCCACACTCCCATTTTGCTGCTTTTCCTAAGGGTGTTTCACAATTCCCAATATATTTGTTCAGCACGACAACTCCTTTATGCTACAGCCACAAGGAAAAGTGGGACAAGAAAGAGATTCTGAGCACCCACAGCATGTTTTTACATATATATATATATATGTATGTATGTATGTGTGTATGTTTTAATGTGTTTGAACAGCACTGTCCATGACTTACCTGTGCCATAAATTTCTCAGGCATTGTACGCAGTCCTTAATTAAAACCAAACTGGACTTCTTGCACTATGCCCCAAACCCTCTTCCCAACCCCAGTCAGACAAGCTATACATTTAGAATGTCATACACTAAAATATATAAAGCTCTAATTTAAATTTGCTCAGCAGACTGACAGGCACAAAAACAAAAGCTGGAGTTTCCCTGGAGCACCACCTTGTGGATACAAAGAAACTGAAATATTACCTGAAACCACAATAGGTCCCAAATATCTTTGAGGACAAAACTTATATACATCTTCCCCCCATATATAACATTCTACACACAGTAAAAGCAACAGAAGATCAACAGTTCCTACTGAAGTAGGTAAATATTCAAAACAGCTCTCCAAAAAGTTAACAGCACATAAAGCAATGCAAGTCAGGACAGACAAGACAGTTGAAAGAAAGGTATATGCAGCTTGTGCTTCAGCCTCAAAACTAAGACATATGGATTGAACTTTCAAGACATAAAACAAGGCAAAACACTCTAAACACGGATAAAAATGCAGGATACAAGCAAGTCCTTGTATCCTGACTAAGACTTTGGCTCTGAGGCACAAATAAATGGCATTAGTAGTCTTTTTGAGCGAGCCCAGAGCATTCCACAGCCTGGCCGTCACTGTAGCAAAAAATTAAGCAGGCCAGCCACTTAGTTTAGCCACTTCTGCCTTAATCAGTAACATTTCAGCTGTTTCCAGCTGCTGTCCAAAATGGACAAAGCCAGGCTGACCTGGCCTTTTTCTATTCCAGACGAAAAGCTGCAATCTGACAGTGAGCTCGAAAAAATAGTATCAAGTTTGACTTGTAGGAATGCCAAAACCACTGGTCAACTGATAAGTTAAATGTAACAACTGAGGAAGAGGATGGTATACTTCCAGGAAGGGAAACAAATCTTATTTTTGATGTTCTTATTCAGTATGCTAAAGAACAAGGGAGTGCAGAACTGTCAGTGAAAGTCAGAAACTACAACACACAGCAAGCTTTTGTATGCTACATGTAATATACAGCTTTGTTTTTACCTAGTGCAAATGAAAAACATTGAAAGCAGGAAAGGGTAAGTGAGGTTCAGTGACCAACTTCATTGATGGTTTTATAAGTTTTTATATTGGCCCTATCGTTACAAAGCTGCCTTTCACCACAAAGGCTTCAGGTTTTACCTGGTTTAGAACCTTCTGGAGATATGGTGTTCCCATCCGATCTGCCATGTGCCTGTAGGATGGGTGGGAGAGAAAGAATTTCCTTTCTGCTAGAAGAGCTGCCTTTATGTCCTTCTTCCCATCAATGTCTTTCTGGCTCCTGTTTACAACACCAATATACCCTAAAACAAGACAAAACCAATGGGTAAATCAATGCAGTTATTGCCTGACCTACTGAATTCATCTTAAATAGAACTAGACTGTCTCAGCTCAAACAAAACTTTCCAATTTAGGCATTTCAGATCACGTTTACAAGTAGCATAGTAGCCTTAGCACTGTCTAAATTGTTCATTCTGTTTACATACAACAGATAGAATTCCTTTTAAATCACCGATTCAAACGGAAGAATATCTGAAACTCTGGTGAACCCCCAAGGAACCCCTTCAAAAATAAACAAACAAAAATCAAAAATAAAATTGAAATACACGCACAGGTCCACACAGATAAATGATATGACATTAACAAAGTACAAAAAAAATTTCTTCTCATTTGCTGGACCAACATGCTCCATGGGAGGAGGTGGTAGTCTCATCAATAAATTATACCTAGAATCAAAATTCTTGATATTATTAACAGAATGAGCAACTGTAGCTGCCAGAACATGGAAAATTTCTGGGAAGGATCAAAACTTGTTTTAGAGTGAGATTACCAAAGCTCTGGTGCTTGCTTCTGTCATAAGCAAAGAAAAAAAACCACATTCTTTTGTTACAAGGAATCTGGCAGAGAAGAAAAAAAATGGCTAATGATGTGTGCTGACATTACACTGCATATTCCAGAGAAGCAAGAATTTTCCAGTTCCAGAAAGGATATTTTTAGCACAGCCACCTTTATGTTTGCTGAATAGATAACTATAAAAGCAAGGAACACATCAAGTCCAGCATAACCTCTGATTCATCTCCAGGACTCCCAAACACCACCCTTATCCAAACCATTTTTTGCACTGCAAAGAATAAAGGCAACTGAACATTCCCACCTCTACGAAGAGGGAGTAGTTTGTTTTCTAGAACTTCTCTTGCATCTGTTCCTTCATCCATCAGATCCAATTTTGTGATCACACCAATGGTCCTAAGGCCTGACCGGGGTGGAGGCAGGAGGAAAAAGTTATTGAAGAATCATTTCGATTCAGAAGAACAATTACATCTTACCATTACATAACAACATATCTGTGCCCTTCTCAAAGCTTGTGTCACACAATAACAGCCACAACTCAAGGTATTATATGTCTGGAAAAGAAGGGAACGTAATTGCCAGTGCTGAAATGTGTTCCTCAAAACTCCTTAACAAGGCTCGGCATCCCTACAATACAACTGTGTAAAATTTACAATGTAGGTATCCAGAAATCCCATCAGCACCATTCCCTATTCTGCCCAGTACTACCAAAATTCTTAGATAAGCACTTAGATAAGCACTGCTGCACTTGCTCTTAAGAGACAGTGACAAAATTTCTAAAATGCATTTACAGCAACATTACCCAAACGATACTGAGCTAACAAGCAGTTATATTGTGATGTTGAAGATTGTATGAGAATGTAAATACACATCTCTACTACATATTACAAATTATAACATTTCCCACAAGAGCTGGTCTATTACTTCCAATTACGTTATTACACTTGAGAACAAAAAGTGCCAACATTCAATCGTGCTTACCCTGAGGGTCCACTTCCTTTGCCAGCTTCAGGGCATCTGAGTTGGCCAGGTCAGTGTTAGCTGGAGTCACAGCCAGTATCAGGCAGTTCTCTCGAGAGATGAACTGCATTATCATGTCTCTGATCTGCTGCTCAATATCTGGAGGCTGATCCCCTACTGGCACTTTAGTGATCCCAGGCAAATCGATGAGGGTCAGGCTTAAGACTACATGGACAACACGGATCATAAAACTGGTTAGCACGCCAGACACAGCAAAGAGCTCTACACATCTATGGCTGCAGACAAATTTTAGTCACATAAAACCTCACATAACTACCTTTATAGGCAGATAAATATGTCAACAGTTGTCAACAGTTCAAACAAAATGCCTGACAATCTGAAAAGAACACGTGTTTCCCCATCGGTCTTTCATCTCTGCATTTATTAGTACTATTTAATATTTGAAATATTGCAACTGGTATAAAATGATACTTATCCCAAATAGCCTTGAACAAATGAACACGGCTTTCTGAGCTTTGTGCAACAACAGGAGCACAGGCAACACACCACTCTCATCGCATCCCTCAAATAAACCAAAGCAGCTGTTTGGATTTTTTTTTTAAAATATAGTGTTTCTCTCACCATGTTTTCAACCATGTCTCCAATTAAGAAATTCCCAAAAAACAATCAACAGCTAGCCTAACTTATATAGCAAAACTGTTGTTAAGGGGCTCAGGGATATGTTTTTGGTTTGGGGTTTTTTCAGGTTTTTTTAAATCTGTAACATCTTCAGAAAAGTCAGAAAGATGAAAAAATTAATCCATGAAGAAAACCTGGTTTGCTCTGGTATGATTTCCCCAGCAAAGGCCACAATGCCAGCTAGAGGCATCCTGGCTTGGGGTATGCATCCTGCTACTGGGGTAACAGGGCATCCTTTAGACAAATGAGAAAAATGCAACTCCTAGAAAGGAAATACCAGAAGTATATTTGGAGTCAGGTTAATAGAAACAACAGTGGCTGAACTAAAAGACTGATCCCAATCAAACAAAGCAGGAGCAATAGGTAGGAAATTTTCACTTTCTCCTGGAGTCAGCATGTTCAACAAACAAGCTTTGAGGCAAGGGATTTAGCTGAGCTTCTCTGCAGTTAGAAAAATCAAGTGCTTCTGCCAAACATATCACTTTTGTCCTACATCAAAGACAGATTCAATGGAAAACATTTTGTCTAGATTGTCTTCATTAAACTGGGCAGATGGCAACCAGAGGAACCAACTTTGATATATACAGGGGGCCTTCAACAGAAAGCAACTTCAAACACTGTTACTGTCTGACTATAGTTTTAGTGACAGCAAACAATAAATTTCCAGTAAGGCAGGGAGACAGAGTGACTTTTTAGATCAGGGAATTCCTCTGGAGAGTGGCAAAAAGAAGTTGTGTTACTAAGTCCTACTACTGGTCTTTACTAACGAGCTGCTATCTAATGGTGAATGTACTGGGTGAGAGGTTGCCTCCATCCTGATGCAGGGTGAGAATATTTCCAACCCAAGAGAATACTGAACGGGGCAGAGAGTCTGTGTTCTGCCCAGCTCTCATGGCAACAGCTCTCCACCACAGAGTGGTTTCTTCCAACAGGAGAACTTGAGGATTCTTCTACACACACATCCACTTTTGGTTCAACTCAGCCTCAAACCTTTTCCAGCCCAGAAGATCAGGCAATAAGAACAGATACAAAAGGTGATGGCTACGCAGACAGAGCTACATAATACGTTTATATGACATAAATGTAAAGTAGAATGATTTTACCTACCATGTGGAGAATATACTCTTAAATTAATAGGAACTGAAGAAATGCCTTTGTTCATTCCTGTTACTCTGTCTGTTTCTACTTCAATTTCCTGACGAACTTCATCAAAATCAGTAAATTTCTTCCCTTTGCAGTGTAGAAATTCAGCATACTCTGTCAAGAATATCAACAACAACTCTGTATTTCACAGGCTTATTGACTTGGACACCCACTTTCAAGCCCCCAGTGTTCTTCAGATGTGTGGGCACAAAAGTTCCTCATCATGGCTATCAGGAAAGCGTTATTATGACTGCACATATGAAAACCAGCCCTCCACAAGAAAGGCTCAGTTAAAAAGTCAAGTTGACTGGATATGATTTACTGCTCTTATCTTTAGCACATCATCTTCTGAAACAACGTGAAAGACTCAATTAGATGCCAGTTACAGTAGTAGAATAAGGAACAGATTAAGAATGAGATTCTGAGTTTTCATCTGATCTCATTTGCCTGTAATTTATCCCTAAATGGAAAAGTAATTCAAATTCTGTACCATGAAAGATTTTTAGCATTTGCTTCAAAAACTAACAGCCCATGTTGCACACGATTTTAGTAAAGGAACTCTGTACATTTTTCACAAGTTCATAATGAAAATAAGATCACTTAAAAACACTGTGATGTTTTTAACACAGCTTTCTCATTTCCCAAAAGTCTCCTGTAGTCTAAATATGAATCATGTTTACAAGTTTGCAAAAGTGTCTATAGAAATAGCTGGGATTTTGCTGAAGTGGGAGAACACAAATAATTCCTGAGTCTTCAATATCATACAAGTTGTGTTTTACCTTAGGAGAGCACTGACCAGGAATCAGAGACAGATAATTTGTTAGATCCAAACTTGACACTAAGTCCCTGTTTTGACTTTTGAATCCAAATACTGATACTAATTATTGCAACATTTTGGTTGCCTGCATAACCAAAAGCACATCCCAGGATTTTAAAACTGGAGTTTCTTCTTTCAAAGCAGAACACAAAAGTTTATCTACATAGCGAGGCTGCAATCAGAAATAATGACATAAATAGTAATTACAGACACCAGCTCACATCCTGTCCCCAGCAGGTCTAAGCAGTAGGACTGGAGAAAGGCTGAAAAGAGTTGTGCATGTTCCAGTTCATTTCATCCTGCAATCAAGGTCTGATCTCAAAGTTCCCTTTAGATGTTTCTTCCCCAGAAAACGTTACTTGGTAACAAGCCCACGACAACCAGTGCAAAGAGCTTGCTTGGTACTCAAAAAACAGCATCTGAGAACACCAGATACGAGAAGAGGGATTAAAAGAGGACCTTCTGTGTCAGTACTGAAGCCTGCTCCCCAGAAGTCAAAATTACTTAAAGCAAACTGACAGTCAAAAAATGACAGAGTGGAGGGGAAAACATCAAATACCCACCTGTCTGTGCTACAATACCATAATCCCTCCAGATTCAAAAAGTAGGAGGAACAGGGAAAGTCATCCTTGTTAAGACAAAAATACATCACTTATTTTAAAAACAAGAGAGCACCTAACAAAAAACCACCTTATTTTATATCCTTTTTTTAGCTCCAGCAGCAAAATGACAATGAACAGGAGTTTTGTTTCATTGTCCACTGTTTATTAAAAAAACCCCAGGGAACATTCAAATACTTCTAAAAGAAAAATAGTATGGTGAACAAAATAAAATATCTCAGTTGGGAATTTACATTTGTAAAATTTGTAATCTCAAGGTTGGAAAATAGCCACCTAATAAAAAAAGAGCTGACAAGTGGCTCGTATTTTGTCCCAGTTATTCATGCACTGCTCCTGGAACAAAACTGTATTCTTCTTAGGTTTTGTTTTTTTTCCCCAGTGGTTCATCAGATTTTCTCAGAAAATTATTTCTAAATTCACTAATTAATAGTTGATGCCCAGCTGTAATCAGTTGACTGACTCAGTAGCCAAGGAAGATTTTCTCTTTGTCCCACTTCACACTCAGAAATAAAGTCACTATCTGACATGGCTTCAAAGCAACCCAAATAAAAATATTTGCTACTTTTTAGCTGGGTTAATATCTATCAAAACTCCTTAATCTGTGGCACCAGTAGTGCTGAAGGAATAAACTCCACAGTGGTTCATAACCTGTGGTGCCACACGCAGCCTACGGAATAAGAATTCCAAGAGACAAGCAGCGCTTTGTTCTGCTCCTTTCAGCCCTCAGCCTGTCCTTGGCAATGATGCCTCCAGCCAGACTGGATAAGCACATGCTTTAATGCAATCTTCACTTTCCAGCTTTCATACACAGAAGAATACTAAGAAAACATTTTATTTACATTTTTGTGGGAATGGACACAAAGCCAGACAAGAAAAAGTGATCCTGCCTGATGTCTAGTTTTCAGACATGTATTTTTTGTATAAAACTGAAGTTACGTTAAGAGAAAGAACAATTAGATACAAAATTAAAAGTCTTTGCATGTAAAATACCTCTTTTTTCCCCTAGACTCATTAAAAGCACCTTGGATAACATAGAATGAAAAGGCTACCACGGCATAGTTCCTCCAGTGCATCCACAAGTGATTAATTATCTCTTCAGTTTTGATTAAATTAGACAAATCATACAAACAAGTGGTATGGGATCACATCTTTTAAAATGCTCCTTATTTTTCCTGTCAGTTATATCTCCCCATGCCTTTATGATTTAATCTAGCACAATGTTATATTGTTATTAGAAATAAACATCCATTGCTGTTCTCAAACCTTTGAAATTATATAAACACCTGAGATATTTGATAAATTTGTCTCTAAGCTAAAGAGAGCCAAGTGACAGGGATCAGCACTTAGAAATACATAAGGGATGTTTTGGAAAACATCCTTGATCCACATCAGGCTGAGCCCAAAACCTTACAAAGCCCAAAGACTTTTCCCTGTACAGAATAACCTGTTACTAGAGGTCGGGAATTCGCCAAGATCAGAGACCTGGATTCAGAACTGCTCCCAAACTGATTTCAAGCAGAATTGCTTCAAGTTGGCGGCACTATCCAGTCTAGAATACTCAAAAGAGGTTGAAAGTGTTCCAAAAAGGTGGCTCATTAAATTGCAGGCCTATAGCAAACATTTTAAACATATGCAGCACAGGAGGAATACCTGCTATTACTGCATCTTCTACCTGCCAGCCCCTTAGGGAGATGTCACTCAAGCAACAACAGTCTTTTTACCTTCAACAAAGCATCTCACAAAGCCTCAGAACTCTTTCCAAAAGAGCGATTTCAAGAGGGTGTTTTAAAAACATGCAAATAAACATCATCGGCCAAAGTACTTCACCTTTTCTTTGATGATGGACAGCTTTTTCTGAACAAAGTAAATGCAGTTAAGTGAATCTGGACCATAGAAAATCATTCAATGGTGCTTCCTTGAAAAGAGAGGAAGTATCAAAAGCCCTTGTTGTCCTACCCAATCCACAATCCCTCTCTACTTTGCCCTTTCTGTAGCTTTGCTAACAAGCTGAAGATGAAATACTCAAAACTGAGGAATTCCACTGCTAACCTTCAAGCAGAAAGGCTACAAGACGTACCCTGGTATTTCCTGAAGACAAAGCAGAAAATCCTGGCAATGCAGAGAATTACAAGAATATCATAGCAGAAGATATTAAACATGGAAAACAGCGTAGGTCTGATGAAAGTAACTACCATAAAACACCAGGTCACGCTCTCAGGAACCAGTGAAATGATTCATTAGAAGGGTAATCACTCGTACCAGAGGAGGAAGAGCATCTTTTGGATGCAATAATCTTCTACAACCTTGAAAGTGTTTGTTTGAAGAAGAAATTTCTCTCTGTTCTCTCAACCTTTTCCTATGGATGATGCTTTCAGTAGTTCCAATCCCTCACACAGCCCTCTTACAGGCATTTTTCCTAAATTTACAGAGGCAGAGGTCTCACCAGAGCTCTCTCCTTCCCAGGACTGAGAAAAAGCAGAACAGCCTTGTAAGATGGCATTTCTGTGATGCATCCTGTACTTCTGTATTCTACAACAGCACAACATCAGCGAGTTATGTTCTGTCAGAGATTCACTGTGGGCACCAGGCCCTTTTCTGAAAGCCAACTGTCTCCTCAGATACCAGCCTTTCAGTACAGAAAAAAAAACCATATCCCAGCTGAATTTCTTCCTACTTTGGGGATATTTCTCTTCTTTTGCAAGCAATTTGAATCCCAGTTCTGCCCTCCAGTATCTTCCATATTCTCACTTGTATTTGCCAAACACCAACTTAATAAACACACTCTATCCTGTCATCCTATCAGTAATATAAAATACTGAACAGGACCTGGAGGGGTGCCCCTTCCACTCTGTAAACAACTCTGCATCCATCTTATAGGAGTCCTTGCTAAATCGTGTTTCCCAAGATTGCTTTTGATATTTTAAATAAAAGGAAGATAATTTTAAAACCTTTAATGCACCCAAGATAAGACACCCACTACACCTTAATTTACAGGCCTGCTACCCTGTAATAAAAAAATGTATTGCACTGATATGACAGGGCTATTTCCCTTGATGACTTTGTGTTGGCTGCTGTTCATCTCAAATATGTTTCAGATTGTTAATTAACAACTACTTACAGACTCCTTTCTCCCAAAAGTGAACTTTGACTGATGCTTCTGTCACTTTCCTTTATCATCCTTATGAAGAAGGGCATATATAGAGCCATTTTCCAATCTAAATGAGGGGATTCCATCTTTCCTAATGTCACCGAGCATCAATCTGGGATCAAGGAAACAAAAGCTTCCAGGCAAAAGCACTTGTAAAACCACGTATTTGTGGGTACCATTAACTTGTCCCAACGTGAGCTGAAGCTCATATCCCATTCTGAGGGTCCTGATGGGACAAGTGGCTGAGCCCTCCAAGCCATGCTGCCAGAGCTCAGCAGCCACCGAGACTAGCTCAGATTACCAGCACAGACAGCAACAACTGGGAGATTTGCAGGTGCAAAGGAACATCTGCACCTTACACTAAGCTTAAATTCAGGTTTCAGACCCAGCAGCACTGTTCTCTTTCCAGGGTATCAGTCCTGTTTGGGTGATGAGCCTTTCGTTGTCTCAGGAAGGGGTCACCCATTATTACCAGCTTTTCCCCATGCTGGTGTCACTCTTTAGCTTTGGGGTACACACCTCAGTCATTTCACTGCTCTCTCCAGCATCCCTGCTCATCATCTGAACGAGAGTAGGAGCCAGGAAACGGCAGTCACTGTCTGCCTTTCCTCCCTGCAAAGGGCCCATTCTCTTCCCTGCTGTTGGCACCGTGGCATTTTTCTAGACCTTGTCCCCAAAGACCTCCAAACGCCTCCCAGCTGATGAAGTCTCTAAGATCATTTCTGTTAGCTGAAATAAGCAGTCTAAATTTATTTCAATTTCTGTTAGAGGATTGTTTTTGCCACCAGATGGCAACAGAAGATGGCTATGCTCGAGGAGCAGTCTTGCAATACACGCAATTTGGATTAAAGCTCAACCATTTCAATAGAAAAGAGCATCTGTAAGACTTCAGAAAAAATCAGAATGTCTTTTGAACTTCATGATTTACTTTCCACTTAGTATTCTAATTAACAGACCTTAAAACAAATGTGAGTATTGTACATATGACTCACTCATCTAAAAAATGTCCACCTCAATAATGATTTTCAAAATCTGTTAATCTGCTGAAGCAAGAAGAAAATCTGAAATGGCTCCAAAACAAGTTATCAAAATGACGAAAATAACTCTCCTAGAGCCAGGATATTTAACATGTAAATAACAAATAACAGGATTTATATAGCAGGCAATGTATTTTTAACAAAGAGAAGACCTACTACAAAGGCTTCACATATTTTTGTTGCCACTGCTGCTCAAAAAAAAAAAACATGTACTACTTAATCTCAAAGAATCTCGTCATTATCTCACCTGCACAGGCAGAAGAAAGCACAGCAAGAACAGACTGCCTAAGGTTATACAGAATGTGTGGCAGCAGAAAGAAACAAATAAACTACACACAAAACCCACAACAAAATGAACAACAACAAACAAAAAACCAACAAAAACACCAACCCATCTCTCAAGATCTCAGAAATTTCAAGTCATTACCTTCCCAAAGCTTATTCAGCAGCACCGCTTAAAATATCCATTAACTCCAACAAAAACTATTTAATCTTACTGCTGCATTAGATTAAAAAAACCACCAAGCTAAGAACTATGCTCCAAGTTGTGAAACAAAAACTTAGAATGTTGAAGAAGTAAGTTTTAAGGCAAAAATTAAAGAATACCAACTCAAAGGCAGAAAAACCCCACCACCTCACAAGCTCACTCAAAATTCTCATCCCAGGTCAGCTGTGCACCAACACTTGCCTCTTAAAGACACATAGAGAAAAAAAATCTATCTAAAAGGCCAGCTACAGGAATACATAATGCATTCCTGCTCCTGGAAAGCAGTCATAAGTAAGAAACAGAGAGACGAGCACTCCACACACACACACACTGGAAACTGCTGAAATACCACAACACTGCAGCATTTTAAACAAATGCTGCCTGGTGAGAAAGCATCCTGGAGCTCCCTGGAGTCAAACACTGAAAGAATCACCATGTTCTTTTGCCTGAATGTAGACACCAAAGTCTCACAAAATAAACTACTGTCACATCCCACTTCTCACCCAGGAAAAGAGCAGGTGGAATTCCTCCCATGCCCACCCTCTGAATAGGTTCATTTATCCCAGCTGTCTTGCCCACCTTGTTAAACCTGAAGGTGGCCATCAGACAGGTTCCCAGCTGACAGCACCCTCGCACCTGTGCCTTCTAAAATTCACTAAATTGCACCTTTCCAGGTGGGACTATTTTCTCCAAAACATTCCCTACTCTCCCCTCCTTCAGAGACTGACAACAACAGAGAACAAGCCACAGTCTTTCAGAGAACTTAAAATTCTTTTTAACATCCATATTTTGACTTACACTATGCTACTTGGTATTTCTCACACTATTAAACTCAGAGCAAATACTCAAAACTATTACAGACTGACTTGTCAGTTGCAATATTTAATTTAAAACTTTGTATTTGCCTTCAATATTTCAGCAGAGTACAGTATTTGCATTGGATGTGGAGTGCAAACGCCATAAAGCCATTTAGGAATTGTACTGGTACCACCAAAACATGTCAGTGACTAAAGGAGGTCAACAGGTTACTGCAAAATAGCTTTGTACAAACCACACAGAACTTTTAAAATAGGTAAACAAAATTCTAAAAAAAAAAAATACACTCCACATCTCTCATGAGATCTATTTCTTACTATTGAATTGTTTAATGTTACCCCTTTACTCAGATGTGTCAGATCTCTCAGATGTTGAAGGGTCCCTGATAACTCCTCACAACCAGTTCCTGCTGCACCCTTCCATTCCATGTCTGACCCTAATCATGGATGGCCAAAGCTTTCTCCTTTTGTTTTGTTTGTTGTGCACGAATGTCTCCTCTGCTAATTTTCATCCTTTAGTGCAATAACTCAAAATTAAATGAAGCTTTAACCACCTCTGTCAATCAAGTTCACATTCCAAAACTATTCCCAGCCCATTCCAAAATGTTGCTGAAGTATCTTGCAGTCATCTGTGCATGCCTGTATAGGGAGTGCCCCCTCTCTCCCAAGGAATACTCTAAGATTAGGAACAGTTACTTTTGAGAGTCAAGAAAAATCCTAGGATGAAAAATTAGTTTTGTGTATTGCAGCAACAAGAAGCTGATACAGCCCTCTAATTATTCTACAACATTTTAGTTAATTATGGGCTTCACAGAAATCAGTCCAGCATCTGCTTCCTGTAAAAGAACACTGTGCTTCTCTAAGCAGTTTTCTTTATTTTCTTTTCTTAAAATTAGTTCACAAAGATAAAGGTGACTTAAAAGATAAAGTTACTTGGAATTTCACCACCAAAAACAACAACAGTGGAACAAAGTTTAAAGAAAGTAACAAAATAATTAAAGCTTGCATTTTAAAGGCCTTGGCATTTAAATTCCAAACAAGAAATACACAGCATTTCCCAAAGGGAGAAATACGCCTTGACATCCAGGAAACACAAAATTAGGCTGAAGCTCAGTTCTCCTGAATTTTAAAGGTTTTTGTTGTGTTATTTAAGTTATAATGAAGAACTAATTTTCAGCAGTGAAGGTACCTCTATAAAACCTAGAGGCCTACCTAAAGCCAGTAATACTTTGAGAACATATTAATGAGGAAAATACCAGATAAAGAGAAGCCCTTTCGGTCCCCTTTAACCAAGGGACAATGGTGATTTTACAAAGAGGTCAACACAGACCATTCAGGGTATGTTTAGGATGGATGTCAATGAACAAGTATTTAACCACTTGAGGTCTGAGAGTAAGTGCTCACTCACTGATGTCCTCTCAGTTCAGTCATTCTGTTAGGATTTCCAGAGCACAAAGCTCAATGCTTTTCTTTCTTCTGCTCTTGCGTGGTGCTGGAAAAGTCATATGAAGACTCTCCACAGCCAGGCCTTATTCATGCATTTCTGCATCATCTGTCAGAGGCCCAAAGCCAGATAGGCAGAAATGGCAAGTGTTCATTTCTCCAACTAAAACAAACTTTAGTATTTAACATATATAAAGCACTGTAAGTGTATGACACACTTGACAATCCTAAAGTTTCTAAGTTGAGGATGCAGAAATACTGAACTCCACTGTTTTTCCTTTCTCTTCCACAGTGTAAACGCCATGGAAAATTTCATAGAGGCACTGAAAGTATGACTGTTTTAAAAGCAGTAATTCAGAAAAAACCCTAAAGCCCAGGCAGACTGCAGTCCACCTTCCTGTCGAACAATGCAAAGACCTTCAGGAAAGAAATACACACAAAAACTTAACTACACTTCACACACAGGGACAGACTAAAGTTTCACAGGCAGCTGTAATTTTGTTTCTTCCCCAGTTTCATCATGGTCCATAATTCAAAGACCACTTTTTGGTTTTCAGCGCTGGTTTGGATGTTATTTCATTTCTTTTTTACTATTTTAAGCAGAAGTAAACAGCAAACCAGTGATTTTTGTTGCTTACGTTGGTTTAGAAGTAGTTTAGAAGTAACAACAACAAAAATTGGAATGATTGGAACTATAGCTGCTTTTATAGATATAACTGAGCTACACCACAGCACTTCAAGTGCCCCATGGAAGAGTACAGAGTGGTGAATTCTGATGAAAGATCTCAATGTATCCCATAACGTGGTGGTACACCCAAAAATATTTATATTTTTGACCAGACAAGTACATAGAAGCCTTGTTTTCCCCCAATCCACCTTCTGCTCTACTTAGTGCAGTGAGCCCAACCAAAAAAGACAAGTTATGAAAACAGGCTGTGTGGAATCAAATCTCTGTGCACTGGAGCAAGAGTTAAAGGTAGAAGTGCAGCAATTTTGATGTGTTAACTAATACAACTGCAAAGCTCATCAAGAAATGACTACATCAAAGCTAATTTCCAAAGCATATTGCATGTAATGATGTTCCTCCACTGCTTCGAGTCTGATCTTGGATTCAATTCACCATGAGCTCTAGGATTTAGATGTTACCATTTTCCCAGACAGGTCAATGAGATGAGCTGGTCCTGAGCACACAATTTTGAAGCAGCAGGCCTTTGTTCCAGACAGTCTAGTGGCATCTTTCTCCACATTGCTTACGTGTTCTTAGAAAAGTTTTTTCTCCTGCTGAAGTACATCAGCACTTTGTCCAGGCACTGACCCAAAAAGAGGAAGAGATTACCTGTTTTGGCAGTGATGAGTTGCAGGACCAATGGTCGTCTTGTCACAATTCCAGAACCTCGTGGAAGAAAATCCCTAGAAACATTGAAAAAATAGTTACTAGCCAGAAAGTAATGTGCAGTTACATAAGACATTGGACTAATTTGGAACCTCCTATGTATGAAAATGGAAAGTTGGTGTGGACAGATTTATAGCAAATGCTCCTATAAAGTAGGGCTGTTAATTTTGGTTCAAGATAGTAGTAGGTCATTACATATTAGACAAATGTGTATTAAAACTAAATTACTGTCTCAGGGCATTACCAAGCCTCTTCAAGACCATCACATGTAACACCTCACCTTGCATAGCAGGAGTACCTGAAGCCATGCCCAAATTTACCAGGTCCTCTAAAATGATTCCGGCATCACTGCACACTTGATTTGAAGAGGATCCGGACATAAGAATCCACACACTCACACACCACACCAAAGCTCTGGACAAACCAAACTGTCAGCACTCTGCACCTACTCTTCCTGCCAGTTCAAACCCCCAAATAACTTTTCCAACAACACATCTACCCAGAAGTTTTTGAGTGAAAGCTGAACACCAGAAGTCCTGTGGGACAGAGGGAGAGAGTATCCTTGGACCAGAAAACAAGCAAGGAAACAAAGACGCCAGCTCTATCATACCATTATGCATCCCCATGATCCTTTCCGAGTCTCTGAAGACAGGGAGACTCCTTACGCGACTGAAAAGAAAGAAACCTAAAGAAAAGTAACAGACATTTTTCTCAGGGTCTTCCCCAGTTGCCATACCTATTAAAGATTTAAAAACTATGAGATGAGGTTCAGCAAGAGGCTTTGGAGAGTATTTGCTTCAAATAAGTGTCTCCAGAGGAATAAAATTCAGGGGTAAACAGAGTTGCACAATCACTGTAAGCTCATCAAAATCCCCTTGTCTTTCCTGCCTTACAAGGGATGTCGAATCCCTTTCTTGCCTGCCTTAGCAGCACTGGTAACTCACCTCTCTGGCTCAGGTGAAAAGCAATGCATCAAAGGATTAGGGCAGGAATTTTCAGTCAAATGGCAGAGATGATTTGGATGACTGATGCTATACACCTAAGTGCCTGTACAAAGGTGAGGTAGGAATGTGCAGTGTCTTTGGGAGGGATGAGGAGAAGGACAAGAGTCAAAGGAACAAAGTACAGCCCTGTCAGCCCTTTAGACAGAACTGCTAAGATAGGTCTGCCCAAGCCACTTGAGAAATCACCTCTTGCCTATAACCACTGAGTATCTTCATACTGACCTTGCACTACTTAATGGAAGCCTGACTTTTGCAGCTCCTTTAAAGGCACCACACAAACCTGCATAGTTTGAAACAGGCCTTGAGGGTACATCTATGAAAAATAAACCACACAAATATTCAGGATATTATTTGTGCAAATCAGATAATATTAGGTCTGAGCAGTCCAGGGCCAAAACAGGCTCAGGAATGCAACAGTGAAGCTCTTTCCACAAGCACCCACAAGGTAACAAGACTTTGGCAGAAGAGAAACACAGCAACTCTACCTGTGATATGAGCACTGCAGGCTTCCTTCCCAACCTAACAGCTGGATAAAAAAAAGAAAAAAACAACAAAAAAACATATGCAAGCAGTTCTAAGGCTCTGAGGAACAAGACTAGCTGTCAGCTGTGCCCTGCACCACTTGAGAACTCCCCAGTATATTGAATGAAACAGTTTTAATTTGTAGCTAAATTGTTTCCTTTTCTCAGTACCTGTTAACGTGTGCTTACAGTGTGATTACTCTGCAAACCAAAGCACACCATGAAGGGGGAGGCTGTTCAAACACAAGCCAGCTCATTAACTTCCCTACTCAAACACAGACCTGCAGGCAGAAGTACAATTAATTAGGAATTCAAGTAATCTCTAAAGCAAAGGTACTGCAAAAACATCAGGTGTACTGATTTAAATCTGCTGTGATGCTTCATAATGCTTGAGACAGCAACAGGATACAGGAATTAGGTTAAAGAGATGCCAAAGGCCTTCAAATAGGTCTATCATAATTTCAGTATCTACTAATGGAGAGAAAGCTGCCCCTCAATGAACATCTACTGATATTTTCTCATGGGGAAACAGAAAATAGTAATGGGAACATGGTCATACTTCTGTATGCACTGAAATAACAGCAGCCCAGGATGTAGCAAATGCCTAAAAAAGATTATGTGCCAAAAGATTACAGTTCCATACATTGGTTTTCAAGCATTTAATATCTGTTTTTTTAAAAAATACTTTTTTTTTTTCATTAAGAAGCTAAAATTACTTGCCACTCAGGACAAAGTGATCACCCAAACCAGTGTCCTCTACAGCACCACAGGAGACAGGAAAATCCTTTGGGGAGTCAAAGGCTGAAAAGATTTATTGATTTTCTGCTTCAGACTAAGCACATTCAGCGATAAAGAACACTGCATTAATGCAGCTCCCAGTGTATACAACGCTGACCTTTCCTCAACAGCAAAATTACAAAGGTAAGACAACAGCTTTCCTTCAGCACGTCCTCTTAACATGTCCAAAAGCAATGGCATTCTTTAACCCTGTCTAATGAGCTGAACTATTTTCTGTTCAAGCAAAGACCAGCAGACAGAGGTCCCTGCTTGGTGAGAGGGAGAGCTGTGTTGATCACATAACCAACTAAAAACTGCAGCAGCAGGACTTAAAACTTCTGCTACAAATGCACAGTTTGAAGAGGGAAAACGTCGAAAAATGAAGGTAATGCGGTTCACAACAAGAGTTCAGGAGAAAATTCCCCCCCACCACTTAACCACCGAATGGGTGTTTTACCTCTATGAAAGAGACACTGACGTCAATCTGCCCACAAGGATAGGGAATTTTTTTAATTTAACATTTGAAATTTCAGCTTCGGCCACAAGGCAACGATACCTGTGTGCATTCTCAGTATAGCTCAAATCAGATGTTACACATAAATCCATAAACTCTACTTTCAGGGAAAAAAGCAATTTTTTAACCATACACAGAAATGCAAGTCAAATCTGAAACATAGCTTGCACTTCTTTAGGAAAAACAACATAGTACCACGCTATAATTCGACAGCAAGGGAATCAGATTAAATGCTTTACAACTGCTCCTGCAGAAATGCCTACTCTGATATCCACAGGACAGGATGCAGGTCCTCTTCCCCTCCCCTTGGAACAGAAAGCATTCTCTAAAGGGTTTGCTAGTGGTGCTGAACAAAATCCCTCTGTATCAGAAATGGCCCCACAACTCATACAAGTAACAGCAGCAAAAAATACAACAGGAATGAACAGACCCAAGTCTCAAAGGCTCCTTGGGACCAAAAAGACAATGCCCCTCCACGTCCTGATGGCACACCCTAGCATTCTTCTAAGGACAGGCTTGAGAGAGATGCTATCCACACCTTTTGGGCAGCATGTACAGATTTGTTTAGTGAGAGTTGGGAGAAAAAATTCACATCAGAGTTGAAGGAGCTGCAAAGAAATCCATCTAGGAAAATATTCATGCCTGAGAATTTGAGCTCAAGGGTACCAGCAAGGGGGAGAAAAGGCTGTTTTCTGTGGTGGGTGAGTGAGCCTGGAAGCACCTGTGTGCACAACTGCTGGACCACTTAACAACGATGAGGTGCAGGAAAGAAGAAACATTATGCAAGAATAAAGCTGGGAATGGAAGCCCTGCTCCTTTAAGAGACATTCATCCTGCATTAAGATTCCAACTACTTTTACATCTTTACTCTCAGAGCGTTTTCAGCACAAAGCGCTGTGCTGACAGCAGCTGTACCGGCTCAGCAGCAACACCGCAGTGACAGGACAGTCCATCAGCAAGGCCTGGCCAGGGCTGAATGGATCAAATGCACATAAGAGGCAAACAGCCAGGTCTGCCAGGACATCCCTTCAGGAATTCATCAATCTTAGAATGCTCTCAGCTGTAAGAATATCATTAAATACTTTCAAGAGCAAAATATTTTCAGGGCCAAAAAAATTTTTACCCTATAAAATTACTCACGTCTTACAGCACAACACAAGCTGTGCTGTCTTCACTCTCCAGTACTGCTCATTTCCAGTATCAGAGACCTGGACAAGTGTATCTGCTAAGTTTGGTGCCTGCTGCTTGTTTAATGCATAAAGGAACAGATAATAGTTTGAATTTGACTTGCTAAAACCCAGGTCTCAAACTGATGCCACAGGATGGTGAAACAAGTTATCAATGGCCATATCAACACTTCAGCGGTTTATAACAGCAAGCCAGTTCAGGCTTTAAGGGGAAAAAGTAATTAGACAACTCATTAATTGGAGAGTCTCATGGAAGGGATGGAAATTTCAGGAAGGGCAGAAACTGCAGTGAAATGCTGAAAAGTAAACTAGACAGGGGCTCCTTCAGTGAGGTGGTCTCATTATAATGCAGGACTGCAGCTTACAAAGAAAAAAACACATCAAACAAATAAAACATAAACATAACGTGTTCCAGGGGGACTTCCAGGGAGAGTTAGAGTTGCCATTTAGGAAATCTCTAGCACACTAACAGTATTTATTATGGTAAAAAAAAAAAAAAAAAAAAAAAGACAAAACAAAACAGAAGAATCTCCAGTTTGTGTGAAAAGTGACGATGCATCACTACTTAAAACTTATTTGTAGTTTCAAAAGAGTAACTTAGATTTGCTTTTCTTTGCCAGTATAGGACATGCATAGCACAGAAATGGTCTGTGCTTTGATCAGTTACATGGTCAGCATCACACAGGATAAATGGCAACTAATTTACATCAATACCAATATAATTAATTCACACAAAACATAGGAGGAATTCAGGAAATCAAATAACCGAGGAAAATGTCAACAATTACACAGTAATTGCATCAATTAAAGAGCTACGAACAATTCAAATCGATAGTGATGAATCGTTAAAAAAATCAGAACTGCCTCCAAAGAAAAAGCCTCCACATTTTTCAGAAAGGGTAGAAACATGCCAGGCTCAGGACAGGAGCCAGAGCTCTCTCTCATAGAAAAACAGAAATGACCCATCTCTTTCATTCTGCCAGACAACATTAGCAATGCCACGAAAGTTCTCCCACTAATACCAAGTCCATCCCAAGACTCTAAACTTCCCTCAAACGCAGAAAGGCCGTGATCCATCCGCAGCTAATATAAACAACAGTGCATTGGTAGCACTCCCCACAGGCTTTTATTCTCAAGTTTTGCCAAGGAATGCACACAGCTTTAATTGCAATAGGAAGCAATTATGCCCAAAGTCAAAAGTTTTCCTGGGCCTTTTTCCAACAGTGTTTATTGTTTTATACAACTCTAGCCTGGCACGCCAGGAGCACTTGTGGCCCATATTAGCAGCTGAATGACCATATCTGTGCAAAAGACCACAGAGTTTCACAGGAACACTGACACATGTCCACACAGTATCTCCAAGTTGTGTGGAAAACACACACAAGTACTCAGAAAGCTTTCATCTTTTTTCCATTTCTCATAGTTAGCCGCAAAGCAAAGTGCTAAAAAACCTCAAGAAACAGGAAAAAGCATGGTCCAGTGTAAGCCTGAGGAAGGGAGGCATGAAACATTTCTAACTTCTTCCATCAGATTTTAAAAACCCATAAACCAAACGCAGCTAATTTATAACTGGAGAACTCTTAATGCTAAAAATATGCATCTGCAGACCTATTTCACAGATGTGCTCATTCTATCTCACCTGCCCCTGCGCTCACCAATGCCTCAAAGGACCCAGCAGCAGATCCTTCACTCCCTTTTAATTCATTACAAAGCAAGGTATGTCCAAGAGATGGGCAATGTACTTTGCATTTATGCAGAGGCCTTCTTAGGAATTAAGTCCATGAGATTTGTCATCGCTGACACGAGACACCACTATATTTATTCTTAGTGGCTTTGGAAGCACATATTCTCTACCCTTCAAGTGACAGTACGAAGACAACCCTAGGACATGTTTTCAAGAAGTCTCAAAAGCCTTAAGGCACTACCTCAGTTGTGCTTTGATGTTCTCAACCACGTGCCTTTTTTAAATTCAGTAACACAGTCGTGTTTCTACATGACACTGATATTTGGCCATCTATGCTGTTCCTCATCAGCTCCAAGTACAGAGACCAGTTCTTATTGTCAGTCACCACTTGATCCCTCACCTCCTTTCATTAGTTACAGAAGAGTAAATGGTTTTTGTTTTGGCACAATGTCTGTCAATCAAGAGTCTCCCACAGCTTTGTTCAATGGCTGTAAAACCTCCGCCTAACATAATGGGCCTTACAGGAAGATATACAAGACAATTAATCTGCTTTATTGAAGACCAATGATACTTATCTTAATTAGGCCTACCAGGCATGCTAAATGCATTTTAGAGGCTGTGGATTTTTAGTGATCTCAGAGATATCAGCTCCTAAGGCTCTGTACCAATTTTTCTAGTGTTTTTTTTTGGAAACCACACAGCATAGATGGCTGGTGCTTAGTTCATGTTTGTTCTCAGTTTGCAGCAACCATTCTTTCAAGGTAACTCTTCCTTCAACTGGATGGATCATTTTAATTAATCTGCTCAATCAAGCACAGTCCAATACCCAGGAGCAGTTAACTACACATTGCAGCCCATGCAGCGTGACCAGGTCTCCAGGGGCAAGAAACAGAGTATCCAGACACCTTAGGGCCCTCAACTCTCTCTTCCTCTCAAGCAGAGTACATAAACCTGGTGTTTTTAAGAAACCATTTTCCAACCCATCAATGTCCTTCACCACCATTGCTGAACTACTGGACCTCAACAGCAAAGCAGGGACACCCCAATTATCCTATCCATCACTTTCCAGTAAGAACACAGGTTGAATTAAGAAAAATAAAAATTAAAGTGTTGAAAATCTTACACAGCACTACAGCTAGCAGCCTAAAATGTCTCTTTGGGTCTCTTTTCCCCCACTCCTTTATGGAATTGAGACCAACTATAAAAAAACCTCAGAGGGCAATGGTTTAAAAAAAAAAAAGTCTACCCAAAAAGACCCAGCTATGGGAATATCTGAGTGTTGATTCTAAATGTGACAAAAAAGGTATTTTTGAAAAGTCCTTGAAAAACTTAAAATAAGCTGGCAAGGGATTCCAGTCACACTAGCTGGGCACCTCCATAACAAATATGCTCAGTGGCAGTGCTTAGGCACCACTAAGGCGAGAAAGGAAAGCCTGAGATTTCCTCTTCATGCAGAAGACTGAAGAGAGAGCAGGCTTAGAAATCCCTGTCATTACACTTCTCTTGGATCTGGAAGATGCTTTCTGTAAGTAGCAGCAGCATTTCTGCCCAACAAGCTGCCAGAAGTTACTACATCTCCCTCATTTGACACTATAGGGCTGTGAGAAAATTAGCGTCAAAAATTACTCTGGTCCCAATGGTAAAGTCTTCCATTAAACACAATTGGAATCAACAGGTTCTCCAAAGTAAGGGCATTTGAACTCGAGTCTAAGAAGGCACAGCCCTTCTTAGACCAAGTCTAATGCTGTATTTTGACAGCAGTGACAGCACCCCACATCACACTTCCACACAGAAAAAGGCAAGCCTGTTCGCTGACTCAAGGAAAGAAAATGCACTTCCTAGTATTCAAAAAAATACGACAGAAAGTTTAAAAATCTCAGTAATGCTTACAGGATTGCAAACTTGCTGTACACAGGCAGGAAAACCTGCCAGGCAAAAGCCCAGGAGTGTGAGATGAACAGTGCTCTGTTTGCAGTGGGCTCGCTGGATGAACAGAGCGGGGAGCTGCCAATGTGCAGGCTCGTGGGCAAGGCACGGTATGCACGATGCATCTGTCCTCCCTGGCAGCCAGCCAACACTTTGCTGCATCATCCTAATTCCATTTGTGAAAATGCCCTTTTTCCTCTTTCCCTTTTAAGATTTTACAAAAGCTTCTGCTATTTCCTGCCCAACGGTGCTCTCCATCAATTCCGAGTGCTGGTGGAAGGGGGAGAAAGGAAGCACAAAATACAAAGAAACCCCAACAATTCTCAGAATTTTAGTGTCAGAAAGAATAAAGGAGACTTTGCAGGACAACTTATTCTCCCTAATCAGATATGTTTGCTTTTAGGAAAGGACTCATTTGCATAGGATGTTGGTGCATAAAAGCCCATCCATTCTCAGGATGAATACTAATGCAGCAAGATTCTGTATCTCAACACAAGAAACAAACAACAAAAATTCTTTACTCACTTTAAATTGTTGTCAGTGCTCTAAATAGACCTTGGCTGTTTGGGTTTTTTACCCCAATCACTTCCAGCTCCCAAATGCTATTAACACTGTTTCTTTAGAAAGATTTGAGTAAAAAGTTTTCCTCCATAATATAATCAGACATAAACAAAAAGCTGACTGCAAGGATCAGAAAGAAAACAACATGTCCCAGCAATCCAGGCATATCAGCTACATGAAGCTAACTACTATAGAAATACTTGCACTTAGCAAATAATTCACCTCTTGATACTCTGTCAGGACAAATCTTTTAGATATTGTGAACTCCAGTGTTGTTACCAAAAACCCAGAAAAAAATAAGCTGCTGCTCTTCCTCCCAAATCCCACTGTCCTGAACCGGGATCCATCAGTAAAGCCTTTTTAAACAGTAGCACAGTGTGCAATCAGCTGTGACACATCCTAGTAAAATCCAAAAAATTTTGCCTCTTCAGAAGAATCGTGAAAAGACATTTTTCTTTTGTGGTAGACAAGGTGTCAAACTGTACAATTACCTTTTTTGGTACATAAAAGTCATTTCAGATCATTTTGCAGAGCTAGAATGTAACTGGATTCAGTTCTTGTACTCCCTCTGGAATGTATACACAGTGGGAACTGCAGTATAAAGAGCAAGAATTCATCGACAGGAACACAACTACAGAAGGAAGGGGGAAAGGAGATTGTTTCCAAAACAAGTGATCCAAGTTTCTCAAACACCTTCTCTTCTCTAGCCATTTTATCCTTTTACACCTGCCCATTTATCCTTCTTTGAGCCTGTGGTATGTGCAAAATAATATATTGTCCAGGACAATGTAAAGTCTGTTTAGCTCAACGGTGAAATTTACTATCAGCCACGATCTCCCATCTCTCTGCTCACCAGAAACTGAATTATTACCACCAGAAAAATTTATACTAGTGGTCTGATCAAGAGAGTATTTTGTGCTGCTACTTCCCAGAACACTAACAAAGTCATTAGGCTGTAGGTCACAGTCCAGACTCCTTCCCAGATCCGACAGACATTGAGGATCTTCTGTCAACATTCGTTTAGCACCTGAACAAACTAACAGGTGAGCACACTAGGGCACAACACTGCCTCTGATGGATTATGCCAAAATTTTGTCAGCAGCTTCCAGCTCGGCTGATGAGCAGACCTGGAAGTGAGACCATCTCCCCACTGTCACGCAGCAGAGCGTAGAGATGGCTCTCAGTGGTTCTCATCCTTGCCATGCCGAGCCCTGTCTGTTCTCCACAGGTGAGTTACACCCAGGCAGCTTCAGAGCATCCTCCAGAGCTGAGCACCACCGAATGTGCATCTGCAGTGTACAGAGTAAACAACAGACCAAGTGCCTAAGGTGACTCTGGCTTTCATGAGCTCATCTACGAGGGCTGAAATCCATCTGTATTACAGCAAAGAGTAAATCTCCTGCATACCTGAACAATGAAATCTTGGTGATTTTGCACAGGAGCCAGGATGCAGAAATACCGTGCTGGGTACTGAATTAAAGGAATAACTTCCACATACAAATTATAAAACCTGACATTATCAGTAGACACTTGGGTTGAAAACCTCTCTTATCTCCAGCTACAGTCTCCTTTACATCCCAGAGGCTATCACAGACAACAGTGCTTGGCAGTACATCAAAGCCCAGCACACAGTTAAATGGGATTTTGCTCCTCTCTAGTTCAATAATGCTGCCTTGTTCATCTCGATGCAACTTGCTGAAGAAAAAGATGCAAGGTCACAGTTAAATAATGCTCATTTCCTGTTCTCAGCATGCTTATACTGCAGACACACAGCGTTAAAGGGATTCCCTCACAGCAGCCCATTACACATGAGCACAGCAAACATGGGGAATTCATGGACTTCTGTTTACTGGGAGACCTTATTATGTTTAAACAATAAGAAAACCAAACCAGAAAAAGCAAAAAAGTCTCTGCCCCTCATGCTTGCAATCCAGACACTGTTTGAGAAACTCACAAATACTTAGAGGAGCATCATCAATTTGCTCAGTCATCAGCTGAGGGAAGGCAAACCACAAATATGATCTCTCTCAATGACTAAGCTGTTAGAGGTACAAACTAAACACCAGCAAGGGTCCCTTTTTGGGATGAGGAAACACTGCTACATCTCAGCTGTTCAAAGGAGAATCCAAGACTCAGTTTTGGTTCCACACAGAAATCTAAATCAGCCATCATTCAAACAAGAGAAATGCATAATAGCAAGTTTTAGACAACAATCACAATTATCCCACACTGATTTTAAGATTATATGCCACCAGATAGAAGCAAGGAATTAATAAATAAAGGAATTAAAATCTATATTCTACACACAGTTAAGGCATGTGTGGATGCAGATGCAGGTAATGTTTAAAAAGCAGCTTGAGGTCATACAGTAAAGAGTGGCAGAGAGCAGTGTCCATACTTCCATGTCTTTGCTGCAGTCCATGGCAGCATCACTCCCGATGTTTACTGGGGAATGTCCAAACAATCGCATTGCTAACATCTATTTATCTAAGCTGGAAATCCTTGTTTGCTATTTCACCTACACAGGAAAGTGACATAAGCTTGAAACATCAGCAGCAGTGCCCATCAAGAAACAGCAAGACAAAAAAGGTGTTGGTTATTTGTTGATTTCAACACTACAAAATCTCAAGTGTGGGCTCCTTCCTGAAGGCAGTGAATAACAGGATTTATAATATTATACAAGAATCTAGAGAGTCAGACAATCTGTCACACTTTCAGAAGTGCCTGTGTATTAAGAACCAGGAAAGTTTGGATGAAATGAAGTAGATACCTATGGTCTGCAAAAAAGAAAAAAGAAACCTCAACCCACAAACCTCTCCTGAGATGACTGTTCTCCTTTAAAAACGATCAGAGGAGTGCAGCCACCTGAAGTACCTTGATGGATTGAACTCCCAGTAACAACTGCCACTGAATCTGTAGCACTGATTTCTCACAAGGCACTCGAGACCAGACTGGGGGGCTTTTTGAACATTGCTTTTTGCAGGGTTTTTGAAGTTTTTCTGAAGTCTAGAGCTCAGACTTCAAATACTACACTTGTGTTCACTAAATGCTACAATACCCTAATAGTACATAGCATGCTGAAGTTATAGTAAGACTATGTATTCTCATAGGTACACTTTACAAAACTGTGAAGTGTTACTTATTGATTTAGCATCTCTAAACTGCTTGATACACCGAACTTAAATGCCAGAATATAGGTCAGAGCTCCCTATGCTATGCCTGCCTCATGACAGAGTACAGCTTTTCTTAATTGGCAAAATTTAAATGCCAAAAATAAGAGAGACAAATCTTCAAAGTAGTTTTAGAGGAAAAAAATTACTTTACACGTGGGGTGGTGGTGAAAAATCAGCATATTTGTTTGCATGTCTGTTTTTTAATACACATTTCCTTTACTCTGTATATATCAATTCTCAAGACTTGGGAAAAAAAAAAAAGAAATTTAAGTCCACAATGGAGTTACATTTAATGACAAAACTGGGCCATCTGTATCCCATCTAAACGGCCAGTTTGTTCTTCAATGTGTAAATGCAAAAACTTATTCAGGGAAGAAACCCAAATGAGCCACTGTCTCATTTGCTGCTGGTTTCTAATTAATGAAATACCCTGAAAATTCTTGCTTTTGTTTCACCAGAGTATTTTGATAACTAGGCGAATATACTCGATACTGTACTCAAAGCTGTACAATGGCTTAATTAGTCAGGAAAAGGAGTGGCAGACTCTCACTTCCAAAAGATCCTTAAGATTAAAAAAGAATACACAGCACCACATTTCAGTTTGTATCTCAGTTTGTACTTAGTTTGACTGCTTAGCTTTTTCATGCCTGTTTCACAAAAGAGGAGATTTTCTGTAAAAAAGTTTTTCTGTCAATGCCTAGTAACTAAAAGAATAAAATACCTGCACCAATCTTAATACATCTCCCCCAGGAAGCATCAATCTAAATACGTGTCTACATTCTTCAGAGAAATTTTCTGCTCTAGCAGCCAGAGCTAAAGTCCCTTCTCTTCTCCTAGTGACTCAACGCAGTCTTTTCACAACCGCCATCTCAAGCAGAAAAGAATGAGCTGAGCACACAAGGAAGAGTAATTTCAAAATGAAACAATCAGTACATAAGTCAAAATAAATAGCTCTACTACACGTAGTGGCCCTAAGATTATCAAAAGCATCTCAGATCAGAAAGCTGCAAAGCTGAATTCCACAATCAGACCTCAGGCTCCTAAAATGAAAGTGCCTGTTTGATTATGACTGACAGGCTTACAATCAAGAGTTCACATCTCTTATAAAACAATTATTTGGCCACATGCAGTTTATATTATATTAAGCAGGAAGGGAAGTGAAGAGCTTTCAAGTTGGAAACCTAATTATTAACTTCTTGCTATTTTTAAGAGTAAAACAAGGTTCTGATTTCTGAAGAAGGAGGCCCTGACAAGGCAGCTTGCTATCTGTGCCTTCAGTTATCTGAAAAACCCATTTGGATATACATGAAATAATAGAAAGTGCTTTCTCTCCAAATACAGTTTACAGGGATTGCTTCCTGCCATTAATTTTCTTTTAAGTAACCCTATTATCATCAAAAGCAAGTTGGAAAAGCACAAATAACATATAAGCGCATGGCCCCACACTGCTCTGGAGCACAGGAGTAAGAGAGGCCAAGCGCCTTCTCCCACTGGCAATCTGCTGGCATTTGTTGTTTGACTCCCCTTTGTGCTTTTGAATCGCTCTCCAACCAACCTCCACCAGAAGATTGCATTAGATCCTTTGCTTCAAACACTGGCACTACATTTTATGGGCACATTTACTCCCGTTACAAAGAGAAGCAGAAGGAGGTAGGAAGAACATTTGCTCTTCAGACAATTTCATTTCCTCAAACACACACCATGAGCTCCTGTTATGAACACATGAAGGTCTAACCCATAAATGGAAATGACTGCTGTCCTCAGGTGCTCTCCGGAATCTCTGTTTCCATCTAAATATAACCAGAATCCTGAGAGGAAAACCTTCACACACAGTCCTTGACTACCAAAAGAAACTGTCTCCTCACACACAGAGGAGCAGTACCTGAAGAGGAAACCCTCCAAATTCCTCAGGGGATGCTAATCCAAATAGCAACAATAATGGACACATTGGGAGATTTGACACTGCCTCGTTCCAGCTCAGTTCGAAGCCAGCCTACAACGAGACAAGTAGTTTTGGGTGTCACACAATTCCTGCAGCAGGCAAACACGCAGAATGCATCCTCAATCAACACCCATCATCAACGCAAAACACATGTGAACTAATCCCAACATATTCCCTGCCTGCTGGTAGTCATTAAGGATCCTGTGCACCTAAACAAGCCTTAGTGCTACCCTGGAGAGAGTGATGGATATGGGTCACTCAGAAGCTTCAGAAAGAACAGGACCTGGCTCCCACTTCCAGGCCATCTGCCAGCCCACAGAGCTGTGCCAGCGCTGATCCCTCACAACCCTCCAGAAAAATTATGACAGTGCATAAACGAGATGGTGGATAATGCTGCATAGCCCAACATGATTCCCAGGACCCATAAAGAAGCTCCAACTCTTGATACCACCTGCAAGTCAGAAAATAGTTTCTACTGTCCAAGTGAAAAAAAAAAAGTGATCTTTGCACAACCAAAGACCCTGTGGAAGACTGAAACAGGCACAGTGCTATAGCAGCTACAGACAGCAGGGAATAACAACCTGATCCTAGAGTTAAGAACCACCTTACCAGCCTCACCCAACAAATACTGAGGTTAACAACCAGCAGCATGTTTGTAGCAAGACCCTGCGCCTTTCACACGAAGGATATCATGTCTTCCTCATACCAATGACAGCTATTCCTGAAGGGAAGAGATCTTGAATGTCTCTCCAAAGGCTAAGAGTTCAAAATCTACTAATGAGAATGATTCATGTGGTCAAAAAAAAAACCAAAACCAACACAACCAGAAAACCCCACAACCACAAAAAAATCCAAACCCAAAAAACTAAACAAAAGCCGTGAGAATTAATGCTCAAACTTCAGAGCAATGCAAGGACTATTTTATTTTGATGTTAATTTCAAAGCTGGGTTACCATTAGTTAAAGCTGGCCCTGTGGTTGTCAGAGGCCATGCAATGTAGCAGTATCAAAGAGAAATGAGCACAGCATGGCTCTACAGGGAGACTACCTACCTCTACAAGCCCTATTAGGACAGATGTGGATGAAACAAACTTGTTTGCAGAGAGCAGCTGCATTATCCCCTAAAAACGGGAATATCCTATGGCTTACTAAAAAGAGACACAGGCCATTTGTCTGCTGATCTAACAAGCAAAATCCTCTTCCGATCTCATGGATATTTATTAATCTTGTTCTGAGGCCTCACGACCAAGTTCTCACAGCTTAGCAAGGGCACATCTGCTGACCACACGCACTCACTCAGCCTGGAGGAAAGGCACAAGCAAAACATCGCTGCTCAAGTCTCGTGGAATAGGTTTGAAGCAATGCATTTTCATGTCATTTTTGCAACAGGCTACAAGGTTGCAAGTAGGGAGGTACTACAGATCAGTTCACGCTGAATCTCAAGAAGTTACTGCATAAAACAACAATGTGGAACTCTGAAACCAGGTTGAAAGAATCCAAATTCCAAATCCCACGTGACAGAGACATTCTGGTGTTTCACAGTAGCCTGTAATCCCTTCTCTGAAGAGACTCTCTCGCAGTGTCTGCAGACTGCACAGTGAATAACCACACGAGTGAAAAAAGTTATTGCCCTTAGCTCTCCTTCACAATTCTTCCTAGAAGTGCCCACATCTCACTCGTGCAGCTGGTTCCAGCCTCTTGTCCAAACAGGCCAGCTCAGCACAAAGTGCTCATGTTCACCTTTTGCTCCAGCCAGGCACATCCAGGCAGCTCAAAAGAGCAGCTCCACCTGCGGATCAGATGGAGCAGATCCCTCCGGCAGCCGAGCAGTAACAAGCATCTGGGAGCAGTAAGATCTTCCATCAGCACAGCTGGATCCAGACACCGACATCAGCCCACAGCCCACCTCGCTCAGCCCCGGCCCCAGAGACCAAAATATCCTCATTGACAGGAAAAATGAAGATGCTTTTCCCCCTCAGCACACGTGCTTTGTGCAGCTTTGTGGACACATAGCTCGAAAAGTCAAAAGGTTACCAAAATACTTTTTAAGGACTCGTTTAAAGAAAACAGTAATAATTCGATGGCCAATCCTGCTTTCTGAGGATCTCATCTATGTTTTCCAAACTCGAGAGACTAGGCAGTACTGTTAACATCAGTAGTTAGCTACAGTCTTCAAGGAGAAAGAAGAGGCAGGACTGACATTTAACACAGTCCGTTCTGAAGGAGAGAAGAACCACTACACAGTATTATTACACTGGGTATCAAGAGCTATTGCAGCCTGGCACGTGGCCAGGTTATGGAGTGTCACAGTGTCACAATATTACCTTCGGTGAAGATCCCCTCACATGAAAGTCCCCCAATCACCGACGCACAACAGTATTTCGACCCTATAATCCGGACTAGGATCGCAGCTCCGATGCGGGAGCACCACCTCCCTCGGGGAGCCCGCAGCTATTTGCGGCAAACGCAGCAGGAACTTCATCAAACAGCCCGTGAAGCTCATGTTTACCTCGGGACGTCCCCAGAGGCACTGCCTGGCCGTCAAAAAGCACCGCCTGAATCGTCAGGCTCCCCCTTTTCCTGTCGGTAATTTGTTAGAAATGATGCGCACGTCGGACTTGACGATCTTGGAGGTCTTTTCCAACCTTAATGACTCCGCGATTCGAATACCCACAGGCGCGTTGGGACGGTGCGAATTTACATGCGATGGGATGGGATGGGATGGGAGGAATGAGCCGCCCAGAGCCAGCACCCCACCGAAATTAGGGTTTGGGGCTTTAAATACTTTGTTCCCCTCAGGCAGCCGTCACCGACACACAGACACACACACACGCAGAGACGAACCGGGCACACGAACGCGCTCGCACCGGAGCCGCGGCGGCTTCCCCGCAGCGCGCACATCACATCACGGGCGCTGCCGGGCCAGGGCCCGCCTCGCCACCCGCAAGGCACCGCACACGCAGAGACGAACCGGGCACACGAACGCGCTCGCACCGGAGCCGCGGCGGCTTCCCCGCAGCGCGCACATCACATCACGGGCGCTGCCGGGCCAGGGCCCGCCTCGCCACCCGCAAGGCACCGCGGGGGGAGCGATGCCGAGCATCCTCG
>VZTA01006342.1:351353-364033 GCA_013398855.1 Mohoua ochrocephala | reverse complement strand
CATCCTGCAGCCGGTTAACGAGCGGGATGAGCCCCTCCATCCCGCCGCCGCTGCCGCCGCCGCCGCCTCCTCCTCCGCCCGCCGCCGCTGACAGGTAACGGCCGGCGCACTGCGCATGCGCCTCTCGCTCCTCGAGCTGGGGGCGGGGCCTGCCGCGGAGACCCCGCCCCCTCCCGTGCGGGTCCCGGTGCGGCTCCCCCGGTTGTCCCCCAATCCCTTCTTCCCCCCGGGATACCGGAGGGTGGTCCACGCACAGAGTCGAAGGGTTAGATTCGTTTATAGTTCTGTGCAGAAAGGGGGCTGGGTGGCAAATCCACAAAGCCAGCACGATGACTGTCAAAAGTTTTCCTTTTTGTGTGTATTTTAACAAGCCAAGGCGTTAATGTTTATTGGCTACGAGTTATCTAGTTTGCTTATTAATTACTGTTCTATCTTCTGTTGGCTAATGATCCTCTTGCTTCCAATGCTAATTAGTCTGCATGCTCAGTCTTTAATCAGCGGGTTTTTTGGGTCGGTGGTCTGTGAGCCGGTGGTCACAATTTGCCCCCGCCAGAATTACCTCTGACCCAGTCAGAGCTGATTTCAGCACAGTCGCTCAGTTGTTTTTTATTATTTTCTTCCTTATCTTAGGGGTTCTGCCAAATGTCCTTGTGGCCCCTACATCGTGCATTCTTTGTGTCCACTATCAGTGGCACGCCCTTCTTCCCAAGCTTTGGTAACCTCCCTCTAGGTCCGAGATAACTGAAACATGTCGAGCCCTAAACCTTAACGACGCAATTCTACCGACAAGTAATTTGTCTTTTTACCACCTGGACATCACTTAGAGCTTGCTTGTTAGGGACTGCTTTTTCACAGATTGCCCAGAGAGGGGGTGGAGTCTCCCTCGCTGGAGATATCCCAGAACTGACTGGATACAGTCCTGTGCCTGTGCTCTGGGATGACCCTGCTTGAGCTGGGAGGTCGGACCAGATGACCCACTGTGCTCCCTGACAACCTGACCCATTCTGTGATTCTGTTCCTGCCCAAGGACAAGGTGACCTTGGTGCTGGGACGCTTGGACACGAGGAGCACGGTTCACCCAGGTCCTTGTACCGACCGTGAGACCACCGTGCTGCCCCTCTCCCCTGAAAGCCCCAATCCCAACTGGCCACCCCATCCTGCTGGTGAAAAGGGCTGTGGCAATGCTCAGCCACAGGCAGGAGTGCTGCCAGGGTCAGCCACGTTCATTGGAGCTGTGTCAGGGCAGGCCGGAGGAGCCGGGGCCGGCACGGCTGGCAGCAGGTGGATAGCTCAGGAGCAGGCTGGGAGGCAACATCAAGGTCCAAGCCACGTCACTGCGATGGGTTCAGTTCAAAATGCACACTGAGGCTGAGCTAAAAGCTCAGGCACACACAACAGAGATGAGATTTATCTGTGATTACTGGCAGCAGTCACATCATGAAAATATCCAAAACGCAGGCTTTGGAGTCCTGCAGCGATAAAAGTTATCCTCTCTATTAAACCAGACACTGGCCTCGCTCAGCGTGAAAAGCAAAACAAAAGGGAACTGCGAACATCCCGCAGGCTGACGGAGACTAACGATCTGGAGGATTATCAAAACTTCTTGGCCAGAGCTCTCAATAAGTGTAAAAAATTACTCTCTGCAACAGGCCGACTTATAACTCTGGAAACGAGTAACAGTTTTTAATCGGCATAATGCAGAGATGGCTTCTCCTCGCCACTGCAGTTAGATCACAGCCCCTGGGAAAAGCCTTGCCATCCTTTCTGTCTAGTTGGGAGCCTGGGAGTTATTGACATAATTATGCCAATTAGCAGCATGATTATTTCTTTCCCCACTCCTGGACGAGCAGGCTATGCCAGGAGGCACTAGAGTGGCTGCCTGGCCTTCCTCCAGTTCGTGGGTTTCTATGGAGGCTGGAAGTTGGGAAGAACAGCATCGCCTCGTCTGAGTGTCAGAGCACTTTGTGCTGCCCCCATGAAGTAATTAAGATCTGTAGAAGAGCAGCCTGGCCATAGGATTGCATCTCCACAGGAGACAAATGAAGATTGAGAAAGGCACGATGCCTGGGGAGCAGCACGATGCACACCTTCAAACTGATAACCCAGGGAAATGTCCTTTCTGTGAGGTCTTTAAATTACAGCTTTGTCTGCTTCCATTATTAAAATAAAATAAATTAGGAAAACAACTAAAATTAGGAAAAATTTGAATTATTCCCCCAAGCCTGGGAAGTTTCCAAACCAAACTTTTTTGTCTGGTGAAGCAGAGTTAAAGCCACTAAGTGCCCACATTCGCCCTGCAACTCTATCACTTACAAAAATCCACTCTCCTCCCTCCAAAAAAAAAAAAGCCACAAGAAACCAAGTATAGATTTCCCACCTTCTGGAAAAAGCACAAACAATTTCATTATGGATGCTTGTGTTATCATGAGAGGTTTTCCTTGTTTTTCCAACAGCTCCAAGAGAGCAGGGAAGGATAGAGGAGAGGCACCCGAGCTTATCTTCAGGTCTCTGCTTTTCCTGATTGACTTCTCTGAGCAGCTTGCTCCAAACCCCCGTGCAGAGCCCAGCCTGGCTTTCTGAATTTGCCAAGATTCAGAGAGGCTAAATTAAAGGAAACAGGGGTACTACTAGCAGAGACCATTGCAAAGCTTCTTGTCACAAATAACCCTGAAATACAAGACCCAAACCAGTGTCAGGGGGCCGTGCAAGAAATTGATTTTTGGGGGAGCAGTAGGTGCAATCCCCAGGAGCCCAGAGTTGCACTGCTCACTGGTTAACCAGCTAAACACAGTCTGGTTTTACCCTGTACTCAGTTGTGCCCCACAGTATTTATCATTTCCTCTTGCCACGTGCCAGGCTCAGCAAGGAGACAAAACCTCTGCCAGGCACTTTTGCTGGCATGGCAGGAAGGGTGCCCTGCTCCCCAGGGTGACGTGCCGGCTCCAACAGTGTGGACTGATGTCACATGTCACCAGCTCCAGCACAGCCTGCCTAGGGCCCCCAGTTGAAGCCTCCAGTGCATTTCAGATCAAGGCTACAGACAGCAAGTTTGTCCTGCCGTGACTTTCAGAAAAATACATGGCAAAAATAGCCTGGCTTCAGGGTGCAGCTGTAGCACATGAACCCACAAACTCACGCACAGACACTTCTCCCTAACCAGGCAGTGTGACGTTAAAACCGAGGACATTTGGATCAGGTCCCCGGGCTGCTTCATAAACACACACCAGTGCAATTCCCTTCATGAGGAATGAGTTATATATAAACCAAACCACCCGAGTGGAGACTTGCAGATGCCTGCAGTGAAGAGCCAGTCACGCTGCCCTGCCAGGAGAGCAGGCAGGACCCCGGGGCGAGCAGAGCACAGGCGAGGCTCCATCCTCCCCCCTGAGAAGAGGCAGGTTCCTCCACACTTGCTCTTCTCTCCAGGGACCTCCCTCGCCTCCTCCTTGATTCACGCACAAACCCAGAGGTTTTGCAGAGCTTTTCAGGCAGGGATGGGCACAGAGCAGGAGGAGATGTGGGCAAGGAGCCCGTGCAAGGGGGAGCCCCCAGGTTGTCGGCAGCACTGGGATCTGCAGCGGAGCTGCACGAAGGTGCCAGTCAGCATTATGCCTCTGTATCTACCAGGAGGAGAGCTCAGACCCTGAAGCTGCAAAGGATGGAATTTAAGCCCGTGAAAGAAAGCCAGAGTGGCTGCGGAGCTGTGATTAGAGTAGTGGCTGCAGCGTTTCTGCCTGTAAAGAGGATGTGCCTTCTGCCTTCCCCCCACAGCCTGGGGCACTGCTGACTCACTCATCGCAGGACAGTGACAACCCAATCTCTGTCCTGTCTCTCCTCTCTCCTGCCCTGTGACCTCCAGCTGCATTCTTTAGTCGGGTGCATCCAGTTGCAGGGTAGGAAAAGGGCACCGTGCTGCTTTGCAGCCTGCGGAGATGTTTCCCTGCAGCCCTGAGCACCCCAAGAAAGAGGTGTACTCCCTCCCTGCAGCCTGGCAGCATGCCTGCTTCCTCGGTCACAAAGCCAGACAAGCCAAGTGCTTTCCCAAGGGAAGATTTCACGGACAAAACACTTGCCATGTGCTTCCAGCCTCTGGGAGGGGGCTGTTGCAGCCGTTGTGCTGGACCACGCCATGCCTGGACAGCAGCAGCATCCCCAGGCAGTGGGGCCAAGGCTCTTCCCAGCTGAAGGGAATCAGCCTCAGTGCTCAGTCCCTGCAGCTTTTATTACCACAAATTCTCCCCCAGCTCCTCGATGTACTTTCAGCTGGTGACAGTATGTCCCTTATCCACCTCCACCCTGTTCCCGAGAAGGAGCTGAAGTGTCATTCTCTCCTCTTCTGCAGAGCAGGGACCGGGGCTGTGACACCACACGGGGTGTGTGTGTGGCACCCCATTGGTGCCTGCCTCATAGTGTCACCGTCCTGCCAGCTGCCTGCCCACAGCCACCCTGGCCCAGAGAACCTCTCTGCATCCTTCCACCCGAGATCAGGAAACCCAGGGCTGACCCACCAGCTCCCAGTGTCTCATTCACTGGAGTGGCAGCAGGACATGGATGCGATGCTCCGAGAAGGACTGGGACTGGACCAGACCAAAGCATCCCCAGCTGGCTACAGCCTCACACCTGAGCCCTGTGATGAGTTACACACCCGTCTCTTTTTGTGCTGGGAAATCCAGAAAGGAAAAAGTCAACATCTCGGTGCCAGTGGAGGTTGCTAAGTGACGGCAGAGCTTGTTTCTATCCCGCCACTGACAGCGTGCCTACGCTGCAAAGGAAGGAAGTGAGGAGTAAGGGATGTAAACATGAGTACATTGCCAAAACGCTCAACAGAATCACAGTTGCCAAACATATACATTAGCTGCATGTTTTGGCTGCCAGCAGAGAAATATTTACTATGTGTCAATTACTCCAGCCTTGGAGCGTTTTACCTGCAGAGGAGGATTTTGAGGTTTTTGCAGCACTCGTGAATTTGCCAGTTTTCCAGCTGAAATTCATTTCCAGACCAAAGTTGCCAGGCTATCACTAGCTGCAAGAACAGCTGCAATGAACTGAGATTTCATCCTTACATTGTTTCTAATAGATGGCTTTTGTTTTTCCACCAGGATGTGGCGTTATGCAGCATTTTGGAAGCACAACAGAAAGGCAGGACTGGACAAGGGAGGGATGAAGGCAGCCTTTGTATGAGCTCCTGGGGAAGAAAGGAGATGGTTTCGGTAAAATAAAGGGCACACACACACAAACCTATGTCATTGGAATTACGTTGAGAATTGCAAACTAAGTTAAAAATAGAGTAAATGCAGCACTGCTGATCCAGTTGAGAAATTTGCCACTGCTAAGCTGGGCGGATAATAGACATCTTTCAAAACAGTGCTCATCACAGAGGAGCTTTAGAAACTAACTGCATGGGGGCAGGCACACTTCCACCCTGCTCCAGCTCCAGCCTGTCTCTCCCCTGTGCTGTCCTGAACACACTACAGGAGGAGAACACACTGGAGGAGTGACTGGGTGGTGAGTGACATCCACAGGGCACCTACCCAGGCTGCCAGCCTTTATCTGAGGCAGGGAGCAGGCCAAGCCCTGCTCTCCTGTGCCTGGGAACCATCAAAAGCACTTATTAAAAAAAGCATCTGCTCCCTGTGTGTTACGCAGGTTAGCCCAGGGAGAAAGTAGGGCACTGATTTGTCCCTCTGTGCGAAGGGGAATAAGGTAGGGACCATCAGAGAAGGGATCTGAACAGAGTAGCTCCCAAAGCAGAACCTGCTGGCCAATTAAAATGAAAATACAGCCCCAGGTGCTAATCAGAGGAAGGTGCTTGCTGGCAGCACAGCTGCCATAGTGCATCCTGGGCATGAACAGCCCCAGCTCCTGCACTGGTGCAGTGGCCACCGCTTCAGGGGGTGAGAGCCTTTGGGGTGTCCTTTCCACAGCCCCATGGAGTTGGAGAACTGCAAACTCTCAGGCTCATACACCCTCTCGCTTGCTTTCCAAGTGGCAGAGGTTTTCCCACAGATGGAGGAGAGCTGGGTCCTTCCAAGCAAGGAGAGGCCGATGAAGGGCAGCCCAGGACCCTGGAGAGACAGGGTGTGTGAGCTGCAGAGCTGGGAGATGGCTCCAGCAGCGATGCCCACACACAGATCCCTCCTGGGATCACCTCCTGGTGTGTTGTTACCTCCCTGGGATAGGGAAAGGTGGCTGGGGAGGGTTTGCTTTGGGAAGCAGCTTGCAGACATCCTCACTCAGACTGCCAGTGGCAGAAGGGAGCATGGAGTGAGGGTGCAGGAGCAGCGGCAAAGCATCAGTTTTTTGCTGTCTGCAAGCTGGTCACTCTGGTACCATGTCTCAGACTCATTTTGGTACCAGCTGTTGCAGGGGAGAAAGACAAGCCCCCCAAAAACAGCTTCTGCTGAATGAGAACCTGCAGGTCAGCTGTCTGTAAGCAGCCAGGACATCCAAGGCAGCTCTTCAGGTAAACCTTGCAAGGAGGGACCAGGCTCTGAAACCCTTGGGAGAAACAAAATGAGCTGTCTGGGCAGGATTGGGGTGCTGTGGGAACACCCCAGTGGGTATTTTCTGGCTGCCCTTTCATCCTGCAGGAAGGCTGACCTGCACCAGCTGAGTGAACAGGTTGGTGTGGCCAGGAGCCTGAGCCCAGGGCTGGGTCCCTGCTAGCCCTGGGGGAGAAGGTTCAGAGCTTGGGGGTTACAGGTTTCAGTTCAGCGGCGATAGCTGGAGAGATTCAGAAGAGGGGAAACATAGTGGGATCCAGTTTGGGGAGGATGAGTGGTGAGGGGGCAGTGGAGTTCAAGGGGCAGCTGCTCCCAGGACATGCCTTTGAAGTGCAGAGGTGACTGTACTTTTTCCAGGGGTGTGGGTGCTTCAGAAAGAAGCCTTAGCGAAGCACTACAGGCCTCAGAGCACCCTTGAGCACTTTATTCTCACAGCTCGCAGCCCACCCACACACATCCACAACCAGGCTTGGAGCAGAGAAGGAGAGTCAAAGGGATGGTTTTACCAAAGTGGGAAAGCAATGAGGACAAACCCAAGCCCACAGTCCTGCCAGTCACACAGCACCTTCCTCCCTGACCAGCTCAACGCTGCCCCTTGGGCTGTATATCCCTCCGTGGTGCTGGGCCCCTTCCTCGGGAGCCACGCTGCAGGAAGCACATTCCCGTACCAGTCCCATCCTTCCAGCAGGCCCAGGCCAGCATTGGAAGGGACAGTCCCACAGGGCGGCAGTCCCAGCCATGGGCACCCTGTTGTGTGGGGCCACAGCCCCCCCAGGAGGACCCCTGTGTTGGAGCAGCATCGGAGCCCCCCTCAGAGGATGTGGACGGCCTGCAGCATGTCTGCCAGCACGTAGGAGCTGTCCCAGGGCCGCCCAGGCTGCCGCAGGGCCCCCTCCAGCGCCCGCGCCCGCGCCCCCAGCTCTGCGGGCTCACGCCGGCCCTCGGGGCTGGGCTGGCAGAACAGGATCTCGTTGACCTCCCCTTCGATGCGGCGCGCGTAGAGCAGCGGGAAGACGTCCCTGAGGGTGGCCAGGACAGACTCCTTCAGCCGGGCGTCGCGGCACACCAAGTTGAGCACGAAGACTCCTGTGGCAGGGCGAGAGGGGAGGGAGTTGAACCGGCCTGGGTACAGCACCCTGCTCCCTGTGGGAACACGGCTGCACCGGTGCCACCCTGGTGCAAATGTGTCCCTCGCAGCAGCACAAGGAGTACCGGCATCCCCCCGCTGCCCCTGGCCCTGCTCCACATCCCTGCTGCCACACAGGTCGTGGGAAGCCACAAGATCTGTTCTCAGGTACCTCCTACACCTTCTGCTTCCAGAAAACTCTGCTGGCCCCCTGGGGTGTCTCAGCCTGCCTGACCCAGCAGCACTGCAGGCCACCCACTCCATCCTGCTGGCACAATGCCCACTGAAACACCCAGATACCCTGGCTGTGGCCACTCTTCTCCAGGATGAGAAACAATGGCAACAGCCCCAACTCCACACAGAACTGGTCAGCCTGGCCATGAGGACATGGCCAGATCTCCCCTCCTACCTTCTGGCTTGAGGATGCTTTTAACTTTCTGCAGGAAGGGCTTTTCCACAAAGGCTGGGGGTGGGCAGCTCATCCCCACCTTGAGGTCTTTGCTGTCCACATCGAACATGACGGCATCGTACTGGGCTGATGCTGCAGGAGGAAGCACAGACAGTTGTTATCCTAAGGGACAGAGGTGAGCCACACACGTGGTGGGAAGGCAACAAATGGGATGGTGAAGACACCCCTTCTGCCATGTTATGGGTGTCTTCTCTGCTGGGGTTTCTCTTTACAAGCCCTTGGTGCTGGGGGAGGCAACAAATCTAAGGCCCTCTACACAGGCTGGCAAGGACAGGCTGTGAGCTGCAGAGACCTGGTGGGGCTGGAGATTGTGACACACGGCAGGAGATAGGCAGGAAGAGGAAGCAGGTGGTGACAACAGCCCAGGACTCTGCTTCCCAGCACGTCACCCACTGGGCTCGATGGGGCACCTGGAATGCTCCGTGAGATGGTACCTTCAGCCGCCAGCTTGGCCACGTAGTCCAGGCCATCGGAGACGTGCACTTGCATCCGATCGCCCTGGGAGAAGCCAAACCAGTGCGTGGCCACTTCCAGCATGGAGGGGTCGATCTCCACCACGGCCACACGGGCCTGCGAGAAGTAATCATGGACGAAGAGGGGCAGGCTGCCCCCGCCGAGCCCCACCACCAGCACCGCCAGCTCTCCTGCCAACCAAGAGCACCCAGTGAGCCACCAGGATGCCGTAATCCCACTGCTCGTCCCACCCACCGGCCCCAAACCACTTTGGGAAGGGTGCACGGGGCACCTTGGCTGAAAGAGCCTTCTCCCAAGGGGCTGTGGCATGGGGACACACGCACACCTGCCCCCAGCACAGCCTCCCACTGCTGGCCTCGTCACCTGGGAGGGCGTCGGGGCCCCCCAGCAGGCAGAGCCCCGCAACCATGGCCTTGTGGTGCTCACAGCACAGGTAGCTCTTGTCGATGGCTCCAGGTGGCTCAGCGGGGCTGGGTTTCTTCTTGTCCTTCCTCCGCTTCTTCTGGCCTGAATGACACAAGACATCGGCCAGTAAAGCAAGGTGGGAGATGGAGGTGCTTTCTGGGGACTACTCAGCCCCAGCCCTGTCCTACCCACGGTGTAAAAACACTCCCAGAGCTGCTCTGGGACAAGACAGGCAGGTCTCTGCAGGACTTTTACCTTCCTCCTCTATTGCTCTCACTTTCTGTCACCCCAAAAAAAATCAGTCCCTGCCTTTTCCCAGCTGCCCCATGTACCTGGGAGAGGTGTGGGAGCCAGGAGCCGAGCCTCTGACTGCACCACGTTCCTGTTGCGGAGGAAGATGAGGCGGCGGAAGTAGCAGCTGCCATCTCCCTTCACGTCCTCCACGACGTACTCCCCGCTCAGGGGGCTGCTGTCACAGTGCCGCACCGTCCGCACCCCGATGTCCCCTCCCACCGACAGGAAGGGCACCTGCAGGGAGGACAGGGGCTGCTGTGAAGGAGGAAAGGCTACAGGAACAGAGCGTGGCATTCCCACTGTCCTGACTATGGCTACAATGCCAGGACAACGCAGACACAATAGAGGAGCAGTGGGATGCCACAGGAGAGCTGGGGATCTGCACCAGATTCACTCCCAACACAGGGAACACAGGGAGCAAACACATCAAGATTTTTTGCAAGAGCTCAGGTGTGTGGAGTTGGGGCAGGAAGGAGGAGACAGACGGAACAGAAGTTAACGCCAGGATTAAGAAGAGGTTGGATGCTCTCAGGGTTTCGGGATCTCTGCTCTTCTTGGGATAATGGGTTTTGGAGGGCTTCATACTGAATCCTGCCACACAAGCACCTCAAATCCTGCCTCCAAGCAAAGGCAGACAGCTGGAGGGAAAACCAAGAGAAGCTGCACCTGGGGCCCATCCCCTGCCCACCAAGGCATCCAGCTCACACCTTGCAGCTTGGTCTCCCTTGGGGAAGAGGGTTTCCCTGCTGGCAGAGAGCCAGCCTGACCCCGGTTTTGGGAAGCCCGGCCAGGGGGCCGGGCAGTGGGGGCTCACCTGCTGCCGGGCAGGGAGGCCCGGCGGGGCCAGCTCCATCACCTTCCCCGACAGCTCCGCCTGGATGCCGGCCATGCCCTCGTAGTGCTGCTCCCTGTGCAGGGCCACCGTGAGCAGGCGCCCGAAGCCCGCGCTGGCCGCCAGCTGCCTCCGCCCTTCTTCCGTCCCAAAGAGCCACTCGGTCTCTCTGCCCTGGGGGACTGCAGAAGGGGCTGCCATCAGTCTGGGCTGCTCCTGGCCCTCGAGCCTCCAAGGGAGGAGCCACAGGGAACGGCAAGACATCTCAGGGAGGTGCCACTGCTTGACTAGAGCCATGCGCTGCAACCATCGAGAGAGCCGGGATCTCCCCTGTTTTGGGCAGGCTCATGCAGGAAGCTGGAAAAGCCACATCTCATTAGAAGGGGGTGTCCAATAGGCTCCTGACCTGTCTCCAGGCTGTGCTAAGCCCCAGCTTTGCAGGCATGCAGGGAGGGAAAAGTGCTGCTGGCAGAGGCCGACATGTCTCCGTGAGGTGCAAGCACAAAAGCCAAGCGCTGCCCCAGCAGTCTGGCCCTGCGAGCCAGGACACCCACACAGAGCAGGGATGCCTTTCCAGCTGCAATGTGCTAAGCTGGCTGTCACCGGCATCGAGGCAGGAATCACCACCTTGGAGGCAGGGCAGGCAGTGTCCCTCTGTGGGGACACGCAGCCAACAAGCTCCGTGCCAGATCTCTGCTTGCACCACCAGGCAAACACACACCGCACCACAAAGCCAGGACTAAAACATCAACCGAGCCCCACACGGGTGGTTATTTCCCTCTCCAGCCCCAAATTCAACAGGCCCTGAAGGGCTGGCTGCTTGGCAGCTCCTGGCCAGGACACTACCTCACTGCAGCCTGGACAGGCTGTACTCACTGATGAAGATGGCAAAGTGATTGTCCCGGGAAGGTTTCACCGAGGGGCTGTCGACCACATGCAGCGTGTAGCGAGGCTTCCCGCTCTCTTTGTCACACAGATCCAAGGAAACCTGTTCACTGCAGGGGCTTTTGCTTATCTGGCTGCAGAGCAGAGCATAATGCTGCCTGTCCTTCACTGCTGCCACCAGCCGCTCCGCGCTCTCCACCCGCATCGGCTTGTCCTGCTCCTCGGGACAGATCTCCAGGATCTGTGGTGCCGAGCCAGGGATCTTCCTGAACTTTGTCATGACATACACAAAGACCGGCAGGACAAACTGCTGCTCGTCCCTGCTGCTGGCCACCTGATGGACACGCACGACCCAGCCTTCCCGGGAGAAGTATTCCACGGCTTTCTTCAGCACGTGGGCTTGAGCCAAGGAGACGCAGAGGTAGCGCCCTCCTACCTGCAGGACCCGGCTGATCTCAGCGAACATCTGGTCCACCTTGGCTAGAGTGGCCTCCTCCTCATCAGTGAGGAGGGCGTCCAGCGTGCCTTTGTCCAGGACCACTTGGAAGTGGGCATCAGGGAAGTCCATCTGGAGCATGTCCATCAGCAGGTAGCTCATCTTTGGCCTCGTGCTCCCACTGCGCTCCTGCATCTGGCGGATCACGGCGTCGCTGATGTCGATGTTGACGATGTCCTCGCACATTCCCACGTCGTACATCTGCTCGCTCAGCTCCGAGTTCCCACAGCCCACCACGAGGACCTGGGGAGCGGCATAAGAGCAGTGTGATAGCGAGAACACCCTGGAAACATCCCCCAAAGCATTTTATGAGTAAATACTGGACACGTCTAGGAGCCCTCTGTGAAAACCACACCCACAGGGCCTGCAAACCCAGTCTCCGGGGCCCAAGACAACATCTCCATAGAGAAAAGTCCCATAGACACAGAAGTGATGAATCTGCTGCATGTCTTTTGGGGATGGCCTGGGTGGTTTAACCCCCAGAGGTCCCCAACCTGTGGGTCTCTCCTGTCCTCTTGCTATGGCACACTGGGGGCTTCACATTGTGTCAGTGCACGGTGGCAGTTTATGGTGGGACACAGCAGCAAAGAACTCACATGCAGAATCAATTTGGTTGGAAAAGACCTCTGAGATCACTGAGTCAAACTTATGACCGAACGCCTTGTGAACCAGACCACGGCACCAAGTGCCACTTCCAGTCTTTCCTTAAACACCTCCAGGGACGGCGCCTCCACCACCTCTCTACGCAGTCCATTCCGATGTCTAAGCACCCTTACTGTGAAGAAATTCTTTCTACTGTGCAACCTAAACTTCCCCTAACGTAGCTTAACACTGTGTCCTCTCATCCTGTCGCTGGTAGCCTGGGAGATGAGGCCGACCCCCACCTGGCTACACCCTCCGTTCAGGTAGCTGTAGACAGCGATAAGGTCACCCGAGAGCTCGCCGCGCAGGAGGAGCCCGGAGGCAACTCGTCCCAGGCACACGGCGCTGGGTACCAGCCGGGGCTCACCTTGTCGCGGGGCCGCACATACTTGTGCAGGACGGGGCAGAGCTCCGGGAAGGCCCCGTACCACTCGAAGGGGCGCTGCCCGCGCTGGCGGAAGAAGCGATCCCAGTAGCGGGCGGAGCCGAACTCGCTGGGGCTGCGGGGCAGCAGCTCCATGGCCGGGCAGGCCGGGCCGGGCCGGGCCGTGCCG
>VZTA01006342.1:332175-346950 GCA_013398855.1 Mohoua ochrocephala | reverse complement strand
GGGAACTGCCAGCCCTGGCCGGGCGGTCTCGCGAGAGGCGCGCGGAGCGGAGCGGAGCGGGATCGGGTCGTCATGGCAACCCGCCCTCCTCACGGCCCCGGCCCTTGTTTACAGCCCCGGCCTTTGGATCCCGCGCTGTTTTCCCTGAAGCAGAATCAGACGTGGTTGGAGAATCGGGCCGGGGATTGTGCTCCAAGCTCTACTGCTGTTCACCCCCCGACCTCTGGCGCGTCTCTGCGCTGTCATCAGGTTTCCTGTGTCGGAGCGATCAAGTTCCATCGTGGTTTGCTGCTGGTGCCGCCTCTCACAGCCAGAGCTGTCCCTTGGGAAAGTCTGTGCTCAGGACAACCCCAGCACTGAATGACTCAAACCCCAAACTGATCAACACCCAATTCTAGCACCTCAGGGCAGTGCGCTGATGGCTTTGGTTGTGGCAGCTTTCCTTGCCCTGCATCTCGGGTAAATGCAGGACCAGCTGGCGGCTGTAGCAACAACTCCAGGCCTCGAGGCAAGAGTTCCGTCCGTGGGGCCGGTGTGGAGCCCCAGAGGAACAGGTCAGTGCAGCCCAGCGCTGGTGGGGAGCAGGGCCCTGAGGAGGAGCAGCAGCAGGGCCCCAGGAGCTCTCCCACCGTGGTACCTAGCGCCCTCCTCACTGCCAGACCCTGCCGAAGCTCCTGCTTTGCAAGGGGACTCCTCAGGAGGGACTTCTTTCCCTCTGGGCTGCCCAGCTAACAGAGCCAGGAGGCCTCTCCCCACCTGTGTCACATCCCTGCATCCCCCATTCCCTCAGGCACTGGGACCCCGGGGTCACACCACAGGCTCACACCAGCAATCTCGGGAGGAAGAATGCACCACTATAGCCAGAAGATGCCATTCCCTGTACTAAAGCAACCATGTGGAAAACAGCAGCTGATGGTCTGTCTTCTGCACAATGCAGGAATGGGTAAAACAGACCCAAAGCTTGGGTGAAAGAGTTGTTTTTGTTGTAGAATATCCTTCATAACATCTCCTAAGTGAAAACCAATCCCCAAGCATGCAGACACTGCTGGAAACAACACTCCTTTCTGCTGACTGCAGTTCTCCCAGTTCAGCCCCCAGTCCAGGGTGGGACAGCACAGGCTGCAATATAAAACCACAATATCAAAGGAATATACAGAGGACTGCTCTGTACCACCCCAGGACCAGACATTCCTAATGGTCTTTCCAGCCTTGGCGGGGGGGAAATCTATAAAAATTGCTTAATAAATTCTGTTACTGTGAAGTTTCTGACCAGGACTGCTGGTTTGCAGCTAGTGGTGCCTCTCACAGCCAGAACTGTCCTTTGGGAAGGTCTGTTCTCAGGACAGCCCCAGCACTGAGTGACTCAAACCTAAAACTGACAAACACCCAATTCTGGCAACTCAGGGCAGTGCACTGATGGTTTTGGTTGTGGCAGCTCTCCCTGCCCTCCATCTCGGGTACAACTGTTTGCACCCCAACCTCATGGAAATGCTGCAGAATCCCTCCATCAAAGCCGAGGAATTCCAGCTTTCCCAGGGTAAGAGCTTGCTGCCTGTGCTCAGCTGCCTGAGGTGGGCTTGGCCCAGCCTTCATCCTACCAGCACCCACTTGCCAAGATTCTCAGCCCAGCATTAAAGCCAGGCTTTGCCTCCAGCAAGCAACTTCAGAACTGCTTCTCTTGCTCAGACCTGATGCCAGCAGGGATCTGAAGTCCTCATGCACTCCTGTGGCACCAAGGTCCTGCTGTGGGTGGCAGCAGCAGCAGCAGCAAAGGCAAGACTGGACTGGGAGAGAAAGGCAGAGGCACTGGCAGGGCTCTGCAGCAGCAGGAGTGAATTAACTCTCTTTCCAGTTGGCAGGACACAGTATCAAACAGCTCAGCGAGACCTGCAGCCCCCCTGGAGACAGACAGTCTCTCTTCATCCACCTTCTTGATCCCTTGCAGGCAGAGAATAGCCAAAGGCACAGGCAGGATGACTCTTGTCCCTTCCACTGAGTGTATGATGTTAAAACCAGCCTATACTTCAGGAGGAAAGACCCACCTTGGCTTTCTGATTCCCACCTGGAGAGATGAGGTCTCACAGAGGGGAAAAGCCCTATTTATATTCCAGCTGGGCAAGGGAGCTTGTAATCACATCCAGCCCTCCAGCCTGCTGTGCTCACTCCTAATCCCCTTCTCTGCATGGGGCAGCACTCGGGTGGAAACTCTACAAGGTCCTGGGGACAGGGTCAGAAGAAGAAGCTGGGACACAACACTGGAAATTCTCTGGGGCACCATTTCCCATCCCTGGTATTATTTTGAACACGTGCTTGGCGGGACAACGCTTCTCTCATCAGAAAAGACCAAAAAGAGAACCAGAAGAGCTTGGCTCAGCTGAAGTGCCAGGCTCAGGGCTGGAAAGAAGAAGGGTCCCAAAAAGAAAGGGCTGACAGAAATGCCACCAGCACTTGAGAGCAAGGCTGGAAACAGCCAGAACACCGCAGTCCCACCCATGGATAGAGGAGTTCAGTTCCTGTTCACTCCAGCACAGAGGTCCCTACAGCTCCCCAAGCACCCCAGCAGCCGTGTCTGGGAGTAATCCCCACCCCACTGCATCACAAGGAAGCAAAATTGGCTGGCATTAAGGACCACCACCACCATATCAGGGTGAAGGGCTCTGAATATGAAGGGGGCTTGTTCACTGTGGACCAGTGTCAGGAGAATTGTTCTCCTGCTGGGTCTTTATATAATTGTGCTACTTGCTGGGTTTTATACACACTTCTTACTTTTGGTTAAGGAGACACAGAAATGGGGACTCCCAGCCTCGGAGAGCCCTGAATGTCCTCCAAGACGTTATGAAGACGTGCAGAAACTCCACATGTACAGTCAAAAATAGGTTTACTGGAATGTCTTTAGTCACAGCTGTAAGCAGCAATACTGAAAACACTGAGCTTGTGCATTCCCATGGCAGGACCAGAAAGTCTTCTGGGTTGTAAAACCTAATTTCATTTTTTCTCTTTCCCTTTTTTTTTTTTTTTGAACAAGAGAAAAACAACACCCTTGCAGTTGTCCTCAAAATAATGAGTTCCCTATAATATATTGGTATGTTTCCCTTCAGACATTTATCCCCTTCTTTTCTCTGATTCAAGGACAGAGTCCCCTCTGCCTTCCACAGCAGGCAGCAGGGAGCTGCTCAGACCGTATTATAATTATTATTAATATTACAACTCAACCATATATACAGATAGACTGTAGGGGCAAGTAGCCAGCTCCAAACCAGAGACCCAGAATTCCACAAAACAGGCGGTTTGGGATCTGAATCTTGTGTTATTAAAAAAAAAAAAAAGTCTGACAGCAGGAACAGGTACTCAACTGGAAAAAGGGTTGTTTGGTAGTTCTCAAAATGCTCCGTTAGAACTGGCTGCTTGCCACCACCTCCTGCTCCCAGGAGAAAAAACAACTTCAAAGTTATATACAGATATCTCACTTAAATTACACAGCAGTTTGGTTATCCCAGAGGCAGCTCCACCGACGCCTCCAGCTGCCCCGTCAGGAGTGGTACTTCAGGACTATGGGGACTGGAAAACACAAAGAAAGAAGCTCTCAACACACACCCATCCCTGCCAGGGAGTCCCCCCATTTCTGTAGTGACAAACACCCAGCAGCTGCGAGCAAAAGTGCGTTCCCAGTCTCTAGCTAAAGCAATCTGCTGTCTGCACACATGCTAGACAACATATCCTGCTACCTTCATCTCCTTCCAGCTTCCCAAAACTAAACCAGATGGGATTTTCCATCAGTCTCGCTCTCTCTCAACCCTGCTGCCAGCTCTGCCTCTCCCACTGCAGGCTGTGTGTTAGAAGGACAACAGGCTACAAGGGCTTTGCTGAAGGAACAAGAACAGTTACAGAACTGCCCCCTGGACACTTCAGCGGGAGGAAAACCCTCCAGACTCAGTGGCACCAAGGAGCTGCACTGCCCTGCTGGAGTGCCTGGATCCCTGGAGCATGTCATTCTGCAGGCAGAGGGATCAATAGTTTCTGCCTGGAAGAAACATGCTCTGGTCTTTGTGAGCTGTTTGGTGGGAAAAGCAGTGACATCTCTGCTCTGGGGAGCTCCAGGAAAGGCAGAGGGCACGGGAAGGGACCAATTGCAAAGCCACAACAGCTACTTGATAGAAATTAAGCAGCCCATCAACTTTGGGGAAGAGCATTTGCAGACAGCAGGCTCATTGCAACGTGGCTGATAACATGTAGAGGTGCTTTTGGAAGACACTGCTCTAGCCTGAAACTTTTGCATTTACTCCCACCAGCCCTGGGATCAGTCAGTGCCAGCCCTGGATCAAGACAAGGTTGGCAGGGCACTGCTGGCTTTCTTTGGTCACAGTCAGCAGGACTTGGTTTGAGTCTGCTCCTCTGTGTGCACCTTTAAGCCTCGCAGGAAAGGAGCACAGAATGCTCTACAGGCACCCCTTAAGGCAGGGTGGAGTCCATGGAGTGGCTCGGGTGCTCTCCCCCAGGGACAACAGCACCACAGCATCACTCACAGCACGGAGTGCCACAAATACATCCATGCCAGACGTGGCTGGGGTGCTGTGGAGCTACTCACCAATGATCACGAGCAGAAGAATGACCACCACCATCGCTATGATCGCCTTCATCTGCAAGAGGAGCACACAGGCACGTTACACAGGGTGCCAGGAGTAGCTGCTTTGACCCAAAAGGAGGCCTTTGCCTCCCAGCAAGGGAGCAGAGCTTCTCCATCTCCTCCCGGGGCGGGCAGGTAACCACCCTTCCACAAACCCAGCCCTGCCCATTCCCCTTCTTGCTCACCTTGCAGTCTCGCCACCACATCTGTCTCCGGAGATGCTTGGCTCTTTTGCTAAAAGCTGCTGCATTGTCTGATAAACTGTCTATTAAAGGAAATAAAAGAGTCAGTTCAGCGGTGCGCGCGCTGTCAGAGCACCCACTCACTTGTTCCAACTCCACTGAGTTTTGTGCAATGAAAGACCCAACCACAGCATGATTCACCAAAGCCGCAGCAGGGTCAATGTGACACCCTTCACCAGAGCACACAGCCAAGTCCCACTGTGCTCCCTTTGTACTGGCTGCCCTCTGAAGACAGGAACTTGCTCTGCAAGCCAGCGGACAGTGCCAGAAGACAGACCCATCTACCCTTGCTTGAAGGACCAACTAGGTCCCAGAAAAGACACCTCCAAACTAATGCCTCTGCACAGAGCAGCAGGTAAAGGTGGAGAGAGAGCAGAAAGTCAGAGCTGCAGCCCAAGGCTGAGCAACACCACTGCCAGGAAGGACAGAAATGTAAGCCCGGGTCTGTCATTAGGTGCCTTCTGAACTGAACCAGGTTAACCTGGCCCAGCAGCCAGGAAGAACCGAGGGGACCAGACCAGCAGAGCTGTGTTTCCCATCACACCTGATTTATCCTGCAGATCATCCAGCCGCTCGCCTCTTTCGATCACCTTGGTGATGTTCTCCTGCATAACATCGATGACTTCATCCACCTGGTTCTGGACACTGGGGCAGAGCAAAGGCAGCGTGAGAGGCAGAAGTGAGCACCAGAGCTGCCCAGCCGGGTGGGATCCGAGAGCTCAGCCACAAAAATGAAAGGGCACAACAGTGGAAAGAGGATGATGGGATGCAGAGAAAGCCAGAGGCATGGCACTGCGTGGGGTGGATCTCCAGCAATCCCAGGGAGGGCAAGGGAACACGAGGGACTCAGAGAGAGCACTGGGAAGCCAGCAGAAGTGGGACACCCTCTCTAACACCTTTAACACACAAATGCAGTAGGAAAAGGCACTAATTGCTCTTGGTGGGCACCTCTGCTACAGAAGAGCTCACAAAGGGAAAAAAAAAATGTATAAAAACCATACCTCATCTTTCTACATTTCATAGAACCCCCCACCACACCTTTGCTCAATAACTTGGGGTGAAATTAAATCAGTTCCCTCCTCCAGGAACTGAGTTGCTAAATTAAACCCACTCTGCCAGGGGCATCAAGAGGATAGCAAAGAAATGGCTGAGATGAACTAAACCAAGTTATAATTCATCTTCTCATAGGTTACGCAACTCTGTGGGTAGTCTTCAGCGAACAGCAGCCTAAATCACACCCGTAGGGTTATTAAAAATGCATTTATTCACTCCAGAAAAAAAACCTACACTGGCAAGAGAGAAAAATTTTCCTGGTGGAAAAGTACTGCTCCATTCTGGTTTGTATTTTGGAGCTAATACACGTTTATTTTCCTGGAGATAGAAGTAAGAATTTTCTTGAGGCCCGGGGGATAACAATACATTGTTTGAGACATACCGTTCCCAGAGAGTCAACGGCAACAGCAGGATCTTGGAGGCAACAAAACAGAAATAGCTCCAAAGAGAAACAGTGTACCCTCCTCCCCCGTGGCCCACGAATCTGGGGCCAAGACAGACTTAAGGCCACTCAATGGGGCACTGCAGAACCAGAAACAGGGCTCTGTCCTAGCCACCGTGCCTCTAATTAATTAATTAATTAATTAGAGACATAGGTTCACACTGACCTATTTCTCCTACCAGCTACGTGCCTCTCACCCAGCAGACACCTGTGCTGATGAGGAGCAGCTGCATCCAGCAATAGTGGTCACATCACTTGCTCACATTGACTTTCTGTTCCAAATATAGGTGAGAATAGTCATTAAAAGGCATTTTTCTCCCCAGAAAGCTCTAGGAAGAGTTTAACATCTCTAAACATGAAGGGGTTTCCCATCTTAGCCTTTCAGGTCAAGCTCTGTAGCACCACTGCACTGTGGCTTCCAGAGCTGGAAGAGCCAGGCAACTCCTCTGAAACCAACTTCTGAGTCAACAGCTGTGATATGGTACTTGCTGGACTCCAGCAGCACATGTAAAAATTTGCCTTATTTAGGACACCATAAGAAAGGAACCTGCCTTCTCTGCTGCATCGCAGAGTCTGTGGGAGCAGCATCTCTCTGAACCCACCTACACTGTGTGGTGGCAGCTCCTGCCTTCCACGCTGACGGCAGCCGTCTGCCAGGAGCTCCTTATCTGGAGGGGAAGGGCACAGATGATCCCCAAAGACCTCTCAGCAGGAGCCTGGCCTGTGCCCAGGAGCCTGTTCTGATACACTGTTTGTTTTACTAACTAGGAGGCAAGTGGCAGAGGTGCCGCTGTTGGGAAAGCTCAGGAGGTGGCACTGAGACAGATGCTGCCCAGGAAACACATGGCAGTGCCCTGTGGAGCAAAGTGTCCACCCCACGCAGGACACACAGCCCCATGGCCCATCCCTGGGGCAGTGGGTGAGAAGCAGGCACGTTCTGCAAGGGGGTTTCCTTACCTTGGCACAACGAGTCCCCGCTTGGAGCTGCCAGCAATGCAGCTACAGCTTGGGGCGAGAGGAAAAGCACAAACATCTGCTACCCCAGATGAGCCAATTTGGCAAAACCTCTAAGCCCTCAAACATCGGCTTCACATGCAGAAGCCTACATTTGCAGTATGTAAATGTTTCTAAAATCATTTTCTGGCTTGAAAATAGAGAGATTTCCTCCCACAACAGATTTGTAACCAAGTTATCCTGGTACAACTAACAAGCGGGAGCACGCAAGGTTACAGTGCATCTAGGAACTTGCAGAGCAATGCAACACCACCTGTATCCCTGCCAGTGCAGGTCAGAGCCTTGAGGGGTGCTGCTGCAGTCCTGGGACACCCCAAAGTGCTGGGGGCAAAATGGGCTGGTAACTCCAAGTTGCTGTGGTGGATACCAGCGTTTGGGGGAGACTTGTGGAGCACGGGCCCTTAGTGCCCAAGCTGCTTCTCAGCATTCTGTCTCTTCTCACTTGAGCTGCTGGCAAAATGCTGAGGGCCCTTGCTACCTGCCCAAACCCTGGACAAGCTGCCAGCTGTCCCCAGGAGAACAAAACATTTCACAGATGAAGAACAGAGGCACAAAGAAATCGAGGCTTATAAATTCCCTCAAATGTTGAGGTGTTGACTCCCATGGAACACAGATGCATTTGGGTAGCACAATCAATACCATGTGGCATCTGATGTAAAAGAGAACCCTGGGAAAAAACCCAACAAAACAACGAAGCAAAAAACAGGAAGGAAGAGGCCAAGCCTCAAGGGAAATTCAGACCTCCACACAACGCCTTAACCAGACCTTAAGCCAGCCCTTGCTTTCTGCTCTCTCCCACCCTTCACTGCTGCACTGCTGCCTCTCCAGGAGGGGGCTGAAAAATGCTCAGCCTATGTATTAGCCACCAGCTTCAGAACAAATCCAAAAATTCCCACTAGTTTGGCCTGCTTGAGGAAGGAAACTCAAGTCACACCAAGAAGAAAATATTTTCTTGTTTTATTTGGCAGGAGGGAATGAGTCCTCTAATGCGAAGTGTATTTCCTGTTGGGAAGCTACGGGCTTTTGACACATACACTTCATGTGCTTCACTCGTGCCAGATTTCCAAGAGAAATAAAGTGGAATAAATACCTGCCAGGAAAGGGAGCAAGACAAAAGCATGAAATATGTCTCCCATGACCTTCTTTCTTCCTAATTACTGCAAGTCTGATGCTTTTAACAAGGACAGCGAGCGTACACCATCAAAGCAATGAGATCCAATGGCCCTCAGCTTGCTTTAGACTCCTTCTCTTGTACTTTGCTGTTCCAGAGTGGGAGGAATAAGCCTTTCCATTTTGGCCACGCTGGGTGAGGTACTGAAAACCTGCCTGGGCTGGTCAGGGTGCTGGGCTAACAACAGTGCTACATTCTCCAGACACTGTAAACAGGCCGTGCACACACCATGGGATGTGCTGCCCAAGGCTGCTGCTCGTCTCCAAGCCAGCTGTTTACAGCCAGCATGACACACTCCAGTTTTCCACCCCGGTGATATTAATAGTGTGTATTTTGGTGCAAATTACACCCAAACACCCCTCGTTGTGGCACTCACCCAGGGAAGAGGGAACAGGATGGAGAGCCAAGGCAGATGGAGGGTACAGAGGCAGGAGGCCAGCGCTGCACAGCACTCCCCAAGGCACAGTGCTCTGCAGAGAGCCCTGCTGTTCTCAACAACAGGGTAACGGTGCTGAACCACGCCACAAATCCCTGGATTTAAGTTGCTGCTTAGTCCCAGCTGTGAGGAAAACAGCAGTCTGTGCCTCCCCGAAGCCTTTCAGTCATTGAAAGGATTATATCCAACAACGATGCCTGTCAACATGGTCTTGGTATCACCCTCAGATGAAAGCCTGGAGTGTGGTTGGGGTTCACTGCACAACCAGCCACCTGCGATGAGCCCTGGGAAGCTGCAGTCAGCTCTTGCCTCAAGAGTTCAAACCATTCCCCGAACCTTCCCCCTGGCTTGGGGCCTGCAGCCAGACAGAGCCACCAGGGCCAAGCTCCAGGGGCTGGGAATGCTGACCACCCCAAGTAGCACAATGGGGGATTCACAGAGACCAAGAGGCTCCCAGGGAACCCCAGTACTGTGCTGAGCCTCAGCAGCAGCATGAACAAGAACCCAATGGCACACTTCCCTGAAAGCACAAACATCAGCAGTCAAGTGAGTCAAGCAGCACAAAAAAGGGGCTGATTCTAGCAGAATTTTTGAAAAGATGGTCTGTGATGAAAAGCTCTTTTCCAAATAAAAGAAATCCAGGTGGAAGAAGAACATCTGTAATGGGTTTAAAACTTGGTGTGATGGGCGTGTTGTTAAACCAGTGACAAAGCTGACAACACCTCTGCGATGTGCATATTTAAGGATACACAAGTGCGGGAGTTTTGGTTCTGTAGTTCCTGCTCCCCCGTGGGGAGGAGGGGGACTCCCGGGGCTCCCGTAGAGCCGGCGGGGACCGGGCCACAGGGAGAAAAAAACCCACCCAAAGCCTCGAGCAGCCGCAAAACTGAAACCCCCCTGAGCCGGAGCAGGTGGCTGAGAGCCATCTGATGCCTTCACTGCAGCTGGCCCAGCTCACACTGAAAGGGAGAAACCACCAAACAACCGACACATGAAGAACATGGCAAGTATTCTCCTGATGCAAAACCTGGGTAACATCATTGTCTCAACTGCAGCTTTGCAGATACCGACTCCCTTCCAAGTTAGAGAAGAAAGAGAGTGAGACCATGTGAGGGAGCCAACAACACCGAGGTCAGTGGGGAAGGGAAGGAGAGGAAGTGCTCCATTCCCAGCACCAGATCTGAAATCCTTCACGCAAGCCGTGGCAAGGACTGTAACATACAAACTGTTTTCTCTATAATTCATTAAAGTGCATGGAGGGATGTAGGAAGTTCACATGCAGCCTGTGAATAGGTGTTCCAGTTTGAGAAATCGCCCAAGACAAAGTGCCAGAGCTTATGGATGTTGCGAGAGGCTCCTAGAAGTTGAAGAAAATTTTGCTTTCAGGCTGGGAGAACTCATCCTTAAAAAGACTAAAACCCCATGACTGGTTTTGACCCATGAAAGGCAGTATGGGAAACTCCTCAATAATCCTTATTTCGCCTCACAAAAAGTGAATTTTTAGTTTCCCCTTCTCTGCTTACTCGTAGCAGAGCTAAGTAAGTGAATAGTTTGTTGGTGCTTGGTGCATAACCAACCTCAACCCACTACAACATTCCACCTTCCCTTGAAAAGGCTCTCATGCACACATTCAGCACTTCTTCCAAAGCCTCAAAGGAAAGGCAGAGAAAGGAGATCAGCTCTCTCTTACCTGTTCTTTGTACCTTTGGGGAAAAGGATAAAAGCCCTTTAAAAGCTGCCTTTCAGCTCCAGCCCACCCTGGAGACGGGAGGTCTCAAAGGAAGCCAAAGGGACCCCATGTGGCCTCTGAACTACCAGAGGAGAGTCCACCCCAACCAAGCAGCTTCCAGACACATCAGGACAAAACACAGCTCGAAGGGAACTGACACTTCCTCCTGTCACTGTTGCTGACTGTAACTCACCTCTTTCCCCGACAAGGGTTGCAGTGTTCCCCACGGCTGAGCCGGCCTTGAGGGTCTCTGCTGCCAAACTCCACCCTGACCCAATCCATCCCCCTTTCCTGCCAAGGACAACTAGGAAAACTTTCCAGTCTTGCCCCTCACGTTTAACATGTTCCACACCTTTGCTCCCATAATCCCATCACTTTTTCCTCTACCCAATCCTCCACCCAGTTTCCTTTTATGCCTGTCTTCACACCTCGTTCCTCCAGCCCCATGCTGCCATGGCCTCTCTAGCTTTGCCCAGCTATGCCTCAGCTCTCCAAATGCTCAAATTCCTCCTTAAAATGTCTTTTCCTTACAGTATTTCAGCAGCAACTCAACCCTTTCTTTGTTGAAACAGAGAAAACTGACTCATCATGAGACCAGGCATTGATCCCTCCAGCACAAGGGCTGAACTGATCAGAAACTTCATAATGATCTCCACGACAAGAAGCGATGACTGCGTGGTGTAAGTGCTTGTTAAACAAAACAGTCAACACTGGTGAGAGCAGAAAATAAATTCTGTTTTGCAATAGATGCTCTAGATACTACACAGATGTAGCCACTCGGGACCCCAAGGGACATATCCCATGCCACATCCACTATATCCAGGCAACCTCTGCCAACGGGCAAGCCCCGTGTGTGGGGGGCATTAGTCACATCACACCTATGGAGCCACCAGCTCCTGGCTAAATGCTTCTTTCACTTTTCTTCCTTTTCACAGCTGCAGTGTCATCCTCTACCTAAGCCACTGCTCCCTTCTGCCAGGCCAAGACAGTGGGAAGAGCAGAGCTCCTGTTTTCTCCCACCAAGAGGGAACACAGAAGACACTGTAGATGCTGTCCAGCAGAGGAGGATGAAGGGACAGACAGTACCCTGTCTCTACCTTTTCATGGAGGTGAGACCCCACTCATAAACCCAATTCTCAGCTTTCTCATTCACTCCAGATCAGCCTGGCCATGCCCTAGAAGGGAGGCTCTATCCACATTGGCTTACTCCAAGGAGCAGTTCACCTCTACCAACAGCATCCTCACACTCAGGAGGGAACAGAGATGCCCTGAAAACTCAGGGTGCAGCCACCTGCCCTCTTCCTCTTGTGCAACTCAAGTGCCCTTCACTCCTCAAGATAACGTGGCAAGCACAGCCTAATGCTGATAGAGGCAATGAGTCATCCCAGAGCTGTGCTGGCTTCTTCCTGGCATGGAAAAAATCCCTAACCAAGAGCCACACTCAGGCTGCAAACAAGACCCAGTCTGAAGAATGCCCGGGCATCAGTCCCCACAGAGATCAGCAAAGGAAACGGGGCAACACAGACCAGGGGTCTGTGAGTATCCCCACACTTCTGATTAAGTACCACCACCACATCCCTCACAGTAAAGGACAGGAAAAACTGGAGCCCTGAACAAGCATCATCCAGGAAATGACTCGATGGGAGAAGGATCCAGGGTGTTCACTCCTTCCTTCTTGCCCTACTCCTCCTCCAGCTGTAATGGTTTCCTGTTTTCTAGCTGCTTTGATCCCACTGAGTCACTGCTCATCTCCAGGTCACCTATATCAGGTTTTTATCTGGAGGAGGCCAGAGGACCAGCTGCTGCCCAAAAGCCATGGTCCTGCTGTGTTCCTGACCACTTACTTTCCTGAAACATTAAGGAGGCATGTTACAGGATGAGGTTAAAAAGCCTTAGAACAATAAAAAAAATGGTGCTAGGAAAGGTTAAAATCCAGGGTTAATGCTCTAGAGAAAGAGCCTCACAAAAACACGGAACAGGTCACCACCAGACCACAGCAAGGGCTTCAGAAACTCCAGTAAGATACCGTGATGTAATCCTATCCCTTTGCCTCTGTCAACACACAATTTCTCGATAGGCTGCATCAAAGCTGAGATTTCCTTCAGCTGGGGACACATGGGGTAGGACACGTCAGTTAGAAGAACACAGGCACGAGGAATGTTCATATGATGAGCTACACAGAAATACTCTGATAAGACAGCAGCAGGAGCTCACAGTGCCAGAATAAATCATTATCTCTGTGACACTAACGAACAACAACTTACTGCCTGATCTTGTCATTCCTGGGTCCAAATCTGGGTCCAGAAGGGCCCCTCCTGCAGGCAGAAAAGAGCAATCAGGACAGAAGGCACAATGAAAACATGTTTTTAAACCAGACCCAAGAGATACACAGGAGAGAAGCATGGAGGATTGTTTTCATACCTCCCATCAGTCCCTCCCATGTTTTGGATATGTGGGACATCTCACTCTTACAAAAGGTCACACCTATTAATTCGCACTCAAGGCCAAGGCTCTGGAAAATCATCCCAAAGGGAATCAAAGGTTTTCATTCTCAAGCCCCTGGTCTCAGAGCTGCAGGCAGGTACGACACTGCATTCCAACTCACAAGAAAAAGTCTTCCTCTTCATCTGAGTCTTCCTCCAACAGGTTCCTCTGCAAACACAGAAAAACCATCACATCAATAAGCAACCACCATTTCAAGCACACATTTCCTGCTCTTAGGATGCAATCGGCATCCTCTGACTGCAGGAAGGCCCTCTCTTCTCAAGGGACAATCCCAGCCCTGCATCCAAAACCATCAGCATCACCCAGAGCCACCTTGGGCTGTCCCATCCACGTTGGAAATCAGATCCACTCTGGGTTTGGAGACCGTGGTTTCTCCACCATCTGATGGCAACAGGTGTAAGAAGGATGACCACAAGGGAACACACACATTGGGTTCCCTGGGCTGGAGGGCAGAGTGGTCTGGCAGCTCCTCTGCTTCATCCCAAAGGGCTCCCTGGGGCTCCCCTTTGCTGATCCACTACACTCCATGAAATGAACCAAAACCTGATTTTTAAGAGCAATCCCACTGAAGCCTGAATGTTTCGGATGAAAACATTTCTGCTTAGGGTCAAAAATGACCAAGAGGGGGAGGTGGCACACTAAAGGTGTGGGCCCAGGGACCCAGCAGATGGTCCTTGGGGTACCAACAGTTGCTGCTTTCCCCTGTGTAGATTTGAGCTCCCACTTGCAAGCCTGATGCTCTGGTGTTGAAGCTCACCTACATTTTCATCCTGTCACATTTGCTCAATCAACTTAAGCAAACCTGCCAGACCACGCAATAGTCCCAGCCATTGCTTCCCTCAAGGGAGGAGCAAACTGCTCTTGGCAGCACGGGCTCCTCGTCTCGCTGACAGCTGTCGTGAGCTGCAGCAGCATTTCTGGCCACAGTCTAAACTGAGTTTTAGCACAGCCTGACCTCACCAGGTTAAATCCACTTTGTCCAAATCAGGCAACTGCGGTGACCCGTATTCAAAACCTGAAGTGTGAGGGGACCGTGGTGACAGGAGAAAAAAAATCAGCTGTAAAGCACAGGGTGACTTCATCCAAGTCCTTCAGCCAACGTGGGCAGGAGAGCCAGGACGTGTCCCTGCCAGGCTCTGCGGAAGGGCAGGGGACCGGAGCACCCCGGGAGCTCAGGGCCGTGGATGCAAACTAAAGGAGCCGCAACAGGTTCCCAAACAGCCGTAGGGAGGCTGGTTTGACACGCGGGGGTCACTGAGCCGAATGTCGCTGTCACGGCGGTCCGGGCTCCCGGGCCCCGCGGCTGAAGGCTGCGGCAGCACAAGGAGACCCTGCCAAGGGACCCCTACCGCGGGCACCGACCCGGCCACCCCGCGGTCAGCATCCACCCGCTGCGCCCCGGAGGAGAGGCACTCACCCGCTCGCTCTTCACCGAGCCCGTCACCTCGTCGTCGTTCAGGTGCCGCTTGAATTTGGGAGGCATGGCCGGTCTGTGCCGCGGGGCTCCGTGCCCGGAGGGAGAAGCCTAGAGGGGAGAGCAGGGAGCGCCCGGCAGGCCC